>VZSF01004154.1:114341-161110 GCA_013398295.1 Chionis minor
AACCCTCTTCCTAATTTCCCCCCCCCCCCCCACCCAGTGCTAAGGATCTGATTCACCAGTTCGTTACTCTGCTTGCACACCTGTGTATTCAAATGGTAAACTCACCTTATGCGTGGGTAAGATGAAACACAGGGGTTTAGCATACTGTCTTGGCTTTTGGGTATGTGTTTTAGATACCTCCGTAATATTCATTACAAAGATATGCCTTTCATTCCCATATTATCTGCCTTTATTCCTGAAGATGCAGTTCCCAATGGACTATTCACATAATTAATCCTTATTTAAACAAGAACAGTGGGATTATTCATGTTACTAAAGAACAGTCTTATTTCAGAGGATTATAGCTGAGTGAGGTATTCACAGCACCATGCAGAAATGTGAAAGAGAAAACGGATTAATCTGATTCCAGAGCACAGCTCTCAGTGCTCTGTACTGTAAGGTTACTTACCACTTGTGCTATTTTGCTGCAGCTGGATTCTTGCCCTATTTCAGATGACTAAGTTACATTAGTTGTTTTTTATTTTCAGAATTTCCTCTGTGCTTAAGAATTACCATTTCTATTTAATAATTAATTTTCTAGCCCCACAACTTAGAGGGTGATTTTTTGTGATCCAGATACAAATTATTTGTTCCATTTAAGTCAAACAATGGTGTTAGCATTTCTGTTCCAGAATCAAAATATTACCAGAAACCAAAAGAAAGGTGATTGTTTCAAGATCAATTCTAAGCACACTCCAAATGCCAAAAGAGACTATTAAACATACGCATCTTGGAGGAATATCAACAAATTTATTCTGTTTACTACAGAACAGATTTTGGACTTCACTAATTTAAAAAAGCCTAAAGTCTCCTTCACAGTGAAAACAAACACACTAAAGTGAACTGAATATAACCTTTTGCATCTCTTTAGAGAATCTGTGTTGATCAAAAAGTGTGTAAATGCCCAGGAGAGCTGAGATGCAGGCATGAAGATGACTGGGAATTCAATAGGGGGTGTTGTCTTACAGCTTATCTGTACTGCTTGCGCAAGGCAAACCAAGTCAATTGTTTTCCATTTATTGCAGGCTTCATATGATTATGAAACTTTGCAGTATTTTCAAAGCTTTCAGTATGCACCTTTTAGGCATCCATATCAAATCCATAGAAGAGAGAGGAATAACCACTGCAGGCTTGCCAGCTGCCCCATGACAGTGTGGGAAATGGGGGAAAAGGACTCGGATACATGCAGCTAAGTGTGTGCACCAAGGAAAACCTGCTCAATATTGAGCTCAGAGAGTCAGAAAACATTTTGCCTTGGATGGGCATGAGATTCTCGGCTTCTTTCTCCCTGTTAGCACAGCCTGGTGAAGTCTGACCTCTACTGCCCCTGCCCAGGGCAGTACAATATCTGCCCTAGATCAGTCCAGACTGGTTATGGAAACAGCTGCCTTCTGGTCTCTTACTTGCTGGCAGAGCTTCTTGCCCGTGTTGCCAGATATCCACAAGCTGAGGGGCTAGAGCAAGCTATTTATGAAGTTCTCCATTCAACAGACAGTGCCTCAAAAATCAGTTGAGGCTGCAGGGCTCACTGTGTGAAGGAGAACTGGAAGGTCTTGGTGACAGAGGAGGCGTGAGGGTGACAGCAAGGCAGGCAGGAGCAGTAACCTCACAGGTAAGGAGGCAGTCCTGCAGTACCCAAACAAGAGCAAGTCCAGCGATGCTACCAGGTTCAGCCCACAGTCCAGCAATCACTAGACAATCCATAGCCATGAGACAGGTCCAGAAAGTCTTGTAGGTTAGACAAGATATAGTATACATACAGCATAGCTCAAGGATGAGGGCCTGACTTAAATGCATGTCCGTGGCTAATGGGTGGGAGGTACAGGGGTGGAGGTCTGATATGTTGAGGGCAATTGGAGCCTGCTGGTGTTCTTAGGGCCTTATCAGTAGATAGACTAGCTCAGGGATACAGACACAAGAAGTTGAGGGAGGCTATCAGAGCACGAGCCCTAAGCATACTTCTGCTGCTGGTGCATTATAAATGGGATCACACTCCACCTGGCAAGCACATCAGTTTGTGTTAAAACAGCTTGAGATCTATGCAAATGTGTCTAATAAGGAGGACTGCAGAAAGGTTTGGCCAACTTGGAAAGGTGGACAACATGAGAAGTACAGACATAGCCAAGTAATGCAGCCCTCTGCATTCTGGTAGTGCAGATGTAGCACAATGGGACAGAGAAAAGGGACATGCGCTGGTCATAGAACATGTGAGTGACATTGGAGAGCTTCCAGCAGTGCTCCTGGCTGTCAGTCATGACTCCATTCCAGAGAGCATCCAGCCTCTATTAACATAGCTTTCTTTTGTTGAACATTGAACCTTTTAAGATTTTTTGCAGGGGCAGAGGGAATCCTTCTGTGTGGAATACCTTGAAAGACCAGAACCCTACTTGGCTTTCTCTGACTTACGCATACAAACAATCCTGTATGGTACAAAATACCTCTTAGAAAAGCATGATTTATAGGCAATTCTCTTTCCTTTAAAGGACTTTGAAACTGCACAGTTCATTCAATTTGTTTTAAAGTCTAACCCACTAGGTTTCAACCCTTTGTGAAAACTGCTTAGGATCACAGACGTGGCAGTGACATTTTCTCTAATGTCTCTTCCTACAGGCACGCACAATTTCCTCTTCCTTCAAAGTGGTCTGAGCAATGCTATCCCCTCTCGTGTTCAATTCATTCTTGGTAGAAGAACAGAAACAGAGAGGAGAGCAGGAAGCTGATGAGGTCAGCAGCAAGGAGACAGGGGGCAAGGATTCGAGTCCCAGACATGAGCTAGAAAACAAGTTTAAGGAACCAGTTCCAGAAATATGAACCATTCTAGAGAACTGCTTTTGCTGGAAATACTAAATGTGAATAAAGAATATTGTTTATTTATTAAGTGAAAGAAATATGCAAGTGGTATAACGATATAAACTTACGGGAAAAGAACTTTAATGCTGAAAGTCTTATATATCTTAAGATATGAAGAAATACTCACAGGTGGTATTGGTTCTAAACCTTGCTCAATCTTCAGAAATTAAATTGTGAGGAAGAAGAAGCCTCTTACATCTGCAAGCAGTAACCACGGCATGAACAAGAGACACTGACAGGGAACAATGCTCTAGGCACAGCCCTTCTTTTGTTATCAGTAATATAAATTTATATTAAAGCAAACATGCCCAGAGTGTCCCTTGTCACCCTAAAGGCCTAATATTTCCACCCTGTGGTTACTTACACCAGTCAGGTCTTATTCTTTGGCTAGTTTTCAACATGGAAGTGAAAAGTTTCTTCTGTAGTCCATGGTTTACAATAATTCCCTTTGATCTTTTTTCTTGACATCTCGTTTTGCCTTGTCAAACTAAAAAACATACTGTTGAGCCTTAACACTTGTAAAGCCTTAAGTGTATTATGCAGTTTCAGATCTGCTGACAAGTCCTCAGAAGTCTCTGCTAGTAGTGCTACACCCCATCTAGCATTTTCCATGTAGATTTCCCAACTGTTCCTTAGATCAGGATTAGTCTTTATACACCGTACAGCCCGTCACATAATAGAGTATCAATGACTTGACTTGTAGGTACCGTTAGAGGGCTGCAAAAGAAAGTACATCTGAGTGTCCCTGTATGTTCTGGCACATGAAAATACTCTGTATTACCCTCCCCTTTTCTTCTCCCCTATTTGCACTTCGACACGCATGCAGGGCAGGTACACTGGGAGCTGGCAAAGCCACCAGGTGGGTATGAAGAGGGTATGAGCTGCAGGGTTGGTTAATCAGGCTTAACTGTCTTCTCCTTTCTTTGCTGTGTAGAGCTGAACTCGCTGCAAACACCTGGATTTTGATGCCAGAAAGTGCTGGTGGAATAATCTGTGATTTCTATCTTCATTTTCCATGTGGTACACAAATGTCTTTCCATATACAGCTGGTGGCTGGAGAGGCATACTATCATTCCTGACTATTGGAGAGTCTAATAAGTACTCCAGGAGTAGCAGGTAAAGCTGAAGATAATAAACCAAAGGGAATAACACTTTATTTATTGCCTTAGTACAAATCAAGAATAACAGCATTCTGATCGAGTAGAAATAAAGTGTCTCCCTTCAAAATCCAATTCAAGGGACCCTTGAGATCATTAAACTAGATTTAAGTTAACATCTCCAGTCAGAAACATTTAAGCTCTAAAGGACAGCTGTTACAAGTGGGAAAAGGGCAGTGGCAGAGAGAGGTCGGTGACTGCGTTAGAAGGGAGAGTAGTCTGAGAAGCAACAGTAAGTGCTTGCAGGAAGGGAGATGCCTCCTCAGAAAAGACAAATGAGTGGCTACTGCTCAAGACAGTCCTGTCCGCAGAGTAATACGTCCGTTAAATGCCATCATTGTAAAAAGGGCAATGACTCTTGAGCTAGGTGTTGCCATAAGGAGCTATTCCAAAAGGACTTTGGCAGAATATTTATTCCCCTATAGCTATTCCAGTCAATTGTCCTCTGCAAATACAGCCAGCTGGGCTCTTGGCTGGGCTTGAAGAAGCAATGAGTCTTACAAAAAATCTTCCCAAGCCCCCAGAAGAGGGAGAGTGGTGGTGCGGTCAGCTGGGATCAATCGTAAATGAATGTTTTCAGTTTTTCTCACTGAAATAAACCTAAAATCCAGTGGTTCATTTTTGATGGAAGGAAGGAGTTTGCACACACATAATCAAAATATTTAATTTGGAGTGTATTGGAGCCAGTCTTCTTAAGCTCAGCTGGCCGAAAGAAATGAAATGTATTGATTGGTAATGACAAGAATGGAAAGTATTTAAAAATGGGTTGTCTTTTTTTTCTATATAGTTTGCATTTGTGTTTTTGCCACAAGTATAATTTCAGCTTCTTACAGTTGCATATACAACTATATTCAAATGGAAAATGGGAAAAAATGAGATAATAATACAGTGCCTAAAAAAACATAATGATACTTTTACATTTTTATTTACAAGTCAAAATACTAACATTTCAGCCCCTTCTCCCACAAGTCACTTCAGATAACGCCACAGTTATTATTTGTGAGTAGTAGAAGTGTTTGCTGGACAGTACAGTTGCTTGCCAGCTTGCTGTGCCAAATCAGGCTTTGTCACCTTCACTTAGCAAATAACAAAGCTAAAAGTTAGAACTGTCATGGAATGTTGTCCCTAGACGATGCACAGATAACCAACATCCAACATGCTGCACAATATTAAATTCTGTGTCTTTAGTTTAATCACAATGTCAGCAGATAGGATCTCAGGAATGTAACGTGCGGCAGCATTGTGTCTGCCATACATGTCCATCATGCTCACCTGAGCATCCACCAAACATTACTGCATGTCTGATTTTCATTTAAATAATCATGTTTGCTAAGGAGTTTGTTAAAACTGTGAGTGGGGTCTTTTGGTTTTTTTTTTTTGTCTCAGGGGAGGTAGGATTTCCTCTCTCTTGGATTGCCTGCATTTTGCAACCATCCTTCAGAAAGCTGGCATCATGTTCATATGAGGAAAATAGGATTATAAATTCTAGCAGGTTAAGTGTAAACAGATAATAAGTGAAACGAAAAAGACTTTTCGAAAAAGGAACCAAAAAGGAACAGTTTGCAAATGATAAAAGAACAAACAGTAAATCTTTTTTTCAAGCACATCCAATAGCCTGCTGGAGCATTTATAGGAACACCAGGTCCCACTTGGAGGAATACAAAAAGAGCTCTCAGAGAAGATCTTGCTTTAGCAAAAAAACAAACCAAGTTTTTTGGCATTGGTGCACAGTGTTCCATAAGTTCCTGACCCACAAATTACTGGTGGCTTAGAGACTCTTCTGGGTACACATGGCCACACGCTGCCTCGCTTTGACACTTTCCCATTGTGCCTGCTATTGGTAACTGTCAGAGCCAGGACACGAGTTTAACAAGATGTTTGATACAGCCACGTTGCGTTTTTCTGTGGTGTTGTTTTTTGTTTGTTTTGGGGGTTTTTTTAGTGATATTAATTTGATGTGCCTATATTGACAGTTCAGTCCCAGTCAAGGTACAATTTGCCAGCAACTTATGCAAAGATTTCTTATCCTTCACTCTCGATGGCAGACTAGCTGAGCCTGAGACAGGACACACTGTGCCTGTGGTCTGCCAGTAGAGCTCTGCTGGACCTGAGCTTCTCACACAAGTAGCCATTACACAGTTGGAAGGCTCCAGCTCCAGAGCACATATGATAACCACTGCTACTGAGGACGGCACTCGAGGGCATTTTTCATGTGAAGCATTCAAAGGTATCTTGAAGGGAAGAAAGTTTCCATGAATTGGGGCCAAATAAACCAGACAGGTTTTGAAAGAGAACAGCCAGGAGCCAGTAGATAAGGGATCGATGGGTGTTAAAATACCCTGAGGACATTTATCCTCTCAGGATGCTCATCCGATATATTTGATTTCCAAGTAATTAAAGCAATATGTTGATAATCAAATTTGTGCAAAGCAGTATTACAAATGCTAATGAATTTTACCAAAACCTAGCAAATTGGCAGAGGAATTTCTTTTGAAGCTTAGAGTATGAAACCCTAGTCAAGCTCATACGGAAAAGACTGGGCTCATCGTTTAATGTAGCGCTCTTACTTTATGAGGGAAATAAGCAGTATTCCTAGTACTGGCTCAAGGTTTGTTGTCTACATATAAACGTTCTTTTGTTTTGAATAATAAAATATTTCTACTGAAAGTGCATGGTCGGGTCTCTAATTCCACAATTATATAATCACTTTAAGGTAATTTAAATACAGGCTGCTGTTGAAAGGGATAATCTACCATTCTTAGCACCCTGGATATGTATTCCTAGCCAGCATGGTAACAAGCCCAGGGAACTGTTCTATTTATAAGTAAATCGGATCATGGAAAAAGTGGAGATAGACTTGTCCTTTGTAATGGCAGCCCACACCTTGGCTTAAAATTAGAAAGGAATCACAGATTTTAAAAAGAGACGAATATAAAATAAAATCCAGTTTAGAACAGTCAGTTTTTCTGTATAAAAATATTTGGTCTGAAACAAGTAGAATCTCACCAGAAGATACTAACAGCTCTCTGAGGTTCAGGCTCTACCCTGGTGAAGCAGCTTTTTAGATAAATGTCCTAGTTTGAAGTAAAACAGGGCCAGTTTTGTTCAGTAACAATCTGGCCCAAGCCACAACAATAAAACACACTCTGAACACAACCAGAAGGTAGACTGAGGCACAAGCAAATAAGTGCACAGGTTGATGATAACCATAAAATTTGGGAAAGAGGGACATGGGAAATGAACAGGTATTTCAGTTATTCTGAAACCTTGTTAATATTTACCAAGAGAGTTAATATTTACCTTAGTGACCAGTGAGGCTGAATGAACCCTAGCAGTGGTCATACTGTATAATTATAGTAGGTGCCGCACATTGGATATTTGAGCATTTTTGCCATCTCAGGGGATGTTGGGATGCTTTTCTAATTCTGAAAAGAGCCTTTGCGGGGCTTTTTGCGTAATGCACTGAAACGTTCTCGCCACAACAGCATCACCTCCTCTAGTGCTCTGTCTCCAGAAGTAGGGAAGATTTTTCAGACATAAATCCTGACATAATACAGTAATTCAAAGACTGATGAGCAGTTTTCCCTGGTAAGAAATAAGTTAGGAATCCAAAGCATGGGCATATTGTGCTAAACTTTCAGTGTGCTGAACTTACAGCTGCTTTAATGTGATTTTCTAGTGTAACACAAGCAGAGAGCCAGATTAATAATTTCTGCTTTGTGCTGAAGATATGAAAGTGATGTGCATGCTTTCTTGTTTGATACTTCTTTATAAGTAATTTTCATACAGATGATAATTTTACTCCCTGATTTCTTTGTTTATATCAGACTTTCACTGACTTTGTTCCTTTATTCTTTTGAAGAATGACCTCAGGTTTGTTCCTCTCTTAAAAGTCTAGAACTCCATAGGACACCAAGAGGCACAGTCCCACTGAAGAACTTGAGGACCAAGGACTTGGATTTGGCAAAATTAAATTATAATGTTCTTCAAAGAAGTATCACCTCTTAGATAAGTATTATTTTCTTATCTAAATATTACTAGACCTGTTTATAGAAGCACATCAAAAAATACTGATACTATTACCAACGCTGGAGGCATGCTCCTGAGGGGCTGTTCATATACTAGCAATGATCAATCAATTACTTCCTGACAGAATTACTCTCAACCACAAGCCATTTAAATCAAAAAAGGAAACTGTCCAAATCCAGCTGCTAACAGGAACTATTTTCCTCCTTTATTGAGACCACTCGTGTCTGGGATAACCTCTACAGACACCAGGAACTACCTGAATAAAAGAGCATGGTCTTCTCCAAGAAGTGGGCAAACTGAACAGGATGCTCTGATGAAAATACAAGCTGCTAGGAGCAGCTCTGATCCAAGCTTTTTGTGGCCAGTAGGTAAGAAAAGAAGTGCTGGGAACTCGATATATGAAGAAAGGGGGTATGAAGGTAGCACAGAGCTGCGACACTGTTACTACCTGCATCAGCACCTTTCTGAAGATCAGTGACTGCAAATGATTACTATAAAATCAACATCACCTTGGCAGGAAGTTTTTCAAAGAGTTGTTGTATCCATGTAAAGTCACAGAAGACATCTGTATTACAGTCATTAAAGCAATTTAAAACCTTACTGATTTTTTTGAATTTTAATTTATTCTATAACCTTCATTCACATGATCATCAAAATAATGCTGTACCTCCACCTGTTGAACCTTGATTTGGCCCCTGTGCTTGGTACATTCATTACCTCAGGGGCTCTGTTACTGTGCTTTTATATAGTAAAACTAGTTTGCTGCCAGAACTGCATAGACAGAAAATGCCACCGAAGCCATTGATTCCCAGTGTAAACAGTGTGATTCTACAGAAAAATACAAATGCCACCTACTAAAAGTGGAGCCTTAAAATAAAAGGAAATCTCTCTGTTAAAGCTACCGCGCCCTGGAACTTGACCACAGAATATTTTAAAACACCTTGAATTTAACCCGCTTCGGGGTAAAATAACACTGCTTACTTTTTTACTCTAGTTACCCTATAAATAATTGATGCTGGGAGAAATAATTTTATGATAAATCACATTTTTACGTGAAAGACATTACAGTAAGAAATACGGTATAACGTTTTTTGGCAAGCATAGGTGCGTAATTAATCCCTGAAGCTCTCTGCCACTGGTTCCGTTCAGTCTACTTTAGAAATTAGAAACCTGATATGGGAATGAAAAAATGACTTTGCAAAAGTCTTTTTTTCTTGCTGCTGATAATGTTATCTCTCACATGCTTTGATCAACAGAACATTTAGCTAAAGGAGAAGTTTTGAAGTCTCTTCCATACTATTAAAGGAAAAATATCACAATATAAAAATTAGCATGTAGAGAACATGAATGATACCCAATAGAAGTGTCAGATACAAACTGTCCCTGTGCCAATTTTTAGCATAATCCTGCCTGTAGCACTGAGATTTTGCTTTTGTGCCACGTTTGGAAGCTCAATATTTTATTCTTCCAGTTGCATTAAACTGTGACAATGAGAGATATACAGATGTATTTTTCAATAGGATTCAGCCTGCCCAGGAGTCATCTAGCTGGAAATGCCATTGCTTTAAGGCAGAGCTTCCCAACTTAGTTTGCGCAGGCACTGTCATCACAACAAGAGATGGCACTGCTCCATGTCAGCATCAGCAGTGGTGCCAGCAGCTTCTGGCTGTGCACAAGGCTGCGCAGGCCCCGTGGGAGATGTGATGGTAGCCTGGCTATTTCTCTACATCCTCTGCTGGCCTTGGTATACAAGGTGGAGGAGGCAGAGGTATTTGGTGATTGCCTATCTCTTCTGGGATTGTTTTGAAATTGCTCCCACCACATGCGCCTTACCTGCTGGGTGCCTCCTTTAGGACTGGATTTGAATCATTCCTAGATTTCAAAGCAAAGGCCAGTGAAAGCGTCATTACATACTTAACATCTGCACACGAGGGAAAAGAGAGATACAGAAAAGTTAAGAACAACATCTTCCAAAGCATTAGTGCCCAGGTCTCACTGAAATCAATCTAAGCCAGGAGTCTGACAAGCTATGGACATCTGTGCTCAGGTGACTTAAATGGAAACTCTGTCCCACTCGTTCTGAGCTCCATGTCGCTTCATGAGGCCATACCTGTCCCTCCAGCACATAGTGACTGTTGTTCATGCAAACACAATGTACAGACATGCATGACATACTTTTTGAACTTTTCCTTTTAGCAGAAATGTTTCCAGTTCTTAGAGTGAACTACTAAATGACTGCCAATGACAGAGTCTCATAAGGTTTTGAAAATCAGACTTTATTTAATAGGCACATCATTGCTTTAATAGCACTGGGCTGCACAGCTCGCTTCACCATTTGTAAATGGTTTTGTTTGATTACATTGCATTTCCTCAGTGTCGGTAGGATTCAAGTAAAAAAGTTACTGCTTTTACTTCTCTATCATTTCTCAAGATGGAAAAAGAACAGTACAACAACTAGCGCACAGGAGCATAATACAGGCAGAACTGCTTGCGATCCAGTAGAAGTCAAGACGCTCTAATTTGAGCACCGAACAGTTAAAGCTGCAAGACAACCACACTACGTTTGCTCAGATGGGACTTTGCATTATGCAGGATAGAGGTGAATGTTGCCCACTAATACAACAAGGGACTGGCTTTCTTATACTGAAAAACGAAGACTGCCCAACACAGACCAGAACGAGGGTTTCAAAACAAATCAGCTCATGTGAAATTAGCTTGCCTATTATTTCTGATTATAAAAGTTGTACTCCCTCAGCTGTAAAAGTTAAAGGCTTAAAAGAAAAGTACTGCTTACAGAACTCTAAACCTGCAATTTAATCAGCTTTTCGGCTTTTGCCCCCTATATTACAATTCTTTGTGATAAAAGAAAATCATCTTTAGGAGACAAAACCATAGCATTCTGCATTATTTTTGCAATTAAGTAGCTTACTTGGTTGATATATTTCTTCCCTGAAAAACTGCATTTTAATATTTTATTAAATTCCATCAGCAGAAGCATACAAAAATCAGAAATCATTAGAGGAAAATAATATTGCTCTACAAAAGAAAAAAGCATGACTTCTAACATAGTTTTATGAACATCGTAAAAGAAGCACATATGGCATTGAAACATTTTGAAAATGGAGAAATATTTTGTGAATTTCAACGTTCTTAAGTTTTACATTCTATTTTCTGAATGGATATTTCCAAAGTTAATATCTTGCAGCGTTTTTTAGTCTATTTTCTAGCACTGTATAGGACAGACAACCTAAAACCAACAATGCAGAAACCTAGCGTGCCGCACACTTTAATATACACTAGTTAGTTTAGTTACTAGCACTTTACACTGACGGTACCTACTGTATTTGTAAAACTTGTTTTTAAATCAGCTTGTCAAAGCTTTTCAGAAGCAATCTGGGCAATAAGGTGGGTATTTTTAGTGTCTACGATGAATGTGGCCAATTACAGAATCAGAGGTCGCTCTCTCCATACAGTGCTGACGAAAAAGAGGTGTAATCCAGAGCCCCAGGAACAGAACCTGGGCCGGTGTACGGAGGCATTCTTTTGATGCAGTACTGAGCCTGCTCAGGAGGCAGCTCTCGACGTAACTCATCTGCCAGGATATAAGGCTGGGAGAGGGGAAAGGATTGACAAATTCAGTATGTATTCTTCAAAGACACAAAATACGTTTCTTCTCTGTAGCTGTGACTAGAACTCAGACATCCTGCCTATTTTCCTGAGACCAAATACTTTCCTCAGTAAATTCCATCCCTAATGATGAGTTGAAGGGGACAATCCTCCCAACAAACTGATGAAGTAAAAATCCAGTCTCAGGCTGTATGACTGCGTATGTTATCTACCGAGCACTGTGCAGCCATGGGTAGTGCTACTGATACCACTCATCCATGGACAGGTAGGGCATATCGCTGAAGCGCACTACTGCCCCTTCTGCAGTGACAGGACAAGCACATTTTCAGTTAGATCCTGTTAGTTTCAAGGTCCTAATATATTTTTAATGAATGATGCATTATTGTTATTAACGGTTTGCATTTATGATATGAAAGATACCCTCTGTTAACAGACTTGACATTATTTAAAATAACACCATAACGAAAACCATTTTTTCCTGAGACCTTGGCTTTCATCTTCCACATGAATTCCTACTGAGAACATGTCTGGAATTCAAAATGAGGTGCAAGTAACTAAGATCACAAAATCAATACAAACAGCCAGAATGAGAAAATCAATAGACTGAGCTTGGGCAAATAGACCCGTACTGCTGTGATCTCTCCTTTTCCATAGCACAGGATTGGTTTCCTGGCAGCACTGTTTATGGCCCTGACTCTTCCAGAAGCTCTTGTGTTGCCATTATCCTCCCTTTCATCTTCATACACCACTCAACTCGCCAGTGCATCTGGCTGCGGGGAGAAAAGTATGCCAGATTCAGGAGCTTCATCCATGTACCCTGTCACTAGAGGCCTCCTCTTCCTAGGACAGGGGTACACCACATTGCATCGCCCTGTGCAGTGAGCTGTCAGGTCACAACACGGCTCACAATTAGGTATAGCCTTGCACAGCTGACCCAGGCTGTCTTCCAGAGGGCCAAACTGCATTGAAACATCCCAACAGCAGCATGAAAGGCAGAATGAGTTCCCCTCTAATCAAGGCTGTTGTGTAAAAAATAACCTGATGTACAATCTATCCAGTATACAGACAAACTGCCTAAGTCTTGTCTAAGATGTCTAATTTTATGTTGGCTCTTTGCAATACGAGGGTATACAGACCAAGCCTTGAATTCTGCACCCATTTCAGCTAAGAGTCTTGGTTCCAAACAAGAAGAAAAGGCACGTGCTTCCTCTGAAGTCTTACAAACTGAAAACAAAGCTTCTCTATTACTAGAAGCCTCGCATAAGACTTTCAGGAAAGAAGGGCTAAATAGGAGAGCTACTGAATCCTTACAGCCAGCAGCACTACGACTGACCTTATCCGAAGCCAGGATTCTGAAGGAAGCTATCACTTGCTCAGCCGTGTCTGTGTCTGCTGTTTCTCTGGTCATGAAGTCAATGAAGGACTGGAAAGTGACGGTTCCTTGCCCATTGGGGTCAACCAAAGACATGATTCGGGCAAACTCAGCTTCACCCTTTCACAGAATCCAAAACAAACAAAAAATGGTCACCATAATATCAATCACCAACAGCCCGTGTCTCTCATGAACCAGTAGGGACCAGTTAAAGTCTTTAAAGCATCTTCCTGACTTGGGAACATAAATCTCAGAGCCAATGAAATCTGGGATCTTAAATGCCCCCCCCACCCCCACCCCGGCCTTTTGTAAAAAGGACTCTGTGCCCATGGCAGGGGGGTTGGAACTTGATGATCTTTAAGGTCCCTTCCAACTCTAACCATTCTATGATTCTATGCCCCTCAACACCATTCTATGATCATTCTATGTTTCTATGATTCTTTTGAAAAATGTATTCTTTTCTAAATACATAGTATGTACGTTTCAATTAACCTTCTGCAACTTGTCCCCCCTCCCGCCATCCCTCAATGCCTGTTTAACGTGCTTGAAATTAACACGGCATTTTCCCCCCCCATCCTAAAACCATTTTAAATTTAGGTACCGCAAAGGGAGGTGAAACAATAACCCAAGAAGCAGTGTACTTGCAGAACCGCTGAACAAAGAAGTAAGGGAAACACTTCTGAAAATTTCATGCCAAATATAGGACAGTCCAACTAAGGCTAATCCTTTTTACCACTAAAAAGGGAAGATTTGGGCGGAAACTTTTAGAACAAATAAGTGAAGGAAAGCACATGCAACCCCCAAAGCTAGTTTATGTGATTTAAACAGTGTCAAACTCATTCTTCCTCATGCAGATAAAAAAGAAGGAAAAAAATCCATTTAATAACTTAATTTCAACTTTTAAAATTTCCTTAATTGAAAGAGCAATGCAGCAGATCATAGAATATGGTTTTCAAGTGTCTAGTTTTACTTTTAACTTCCTTTTTAAGCATTTGAAGATAGAAAAAACCAAACAAGAAACTAGTATCTCCAGTGTAAATTATCTCATTAGTATTCTGTTAATTTAAAGAAGCTTCAGTATTGCGGTGGTTAATGTTACAAGCTGTAAGCAGAATCGGTTGCCATTGTATCTTAAAATTCATACCAAATCATAACCCATTGAAATTAAGCAAGCTCTGAAATCATCGTGGTCCATCAATCCATTCTTCCTCTGTTGACCAAAACAACGTAAGGAATATGGAAGAGAAGGTTTGAAGAATCCAAGGTCATTTCCAGACAGATGACAATTTTAGACCAGTGGCATATTGGATCCAGTGTATGAACAGTATTGATTGATATTGCCCAAGCAGATCACCAGAATCATCATCAGTTTTAAAGGAGGAAGAAGTAACTAACATATTACACACAGGAAACAGACATTTTCACCACAAGAAGTAACATCAGGAAAGGTCAGGGGAGATAAAGGAGAAGAGGAGGTGAATGAGACAAGGATATGGAGAACACAACCAGAGAAAACAAAGAGAAGAGCAAGGAGAAAAGTTTGTTACTAAACCAGTCAGTCAGGAGATGCTCAAGCTGCCTCCCTGATACGAAATGTCTTTGAAAGGTTCTTCATGGGATGCTGCAGTGACTTTAAATTATAGCTAAAAACCAGTCTGAAAATGGTATATCACTGACTATTTCAAATACTGCAATCCAAGGCTAAGGTAGGTACACTGGGAGAGCTGTCTGCTGACATATGGGAAATAAGTACAGGGATTTCGCTTCTGACCACAGGCTATAAAGACCTGGACTACAGCAGAGATGTGCACGCTGGCTTAAAGGACGAGACTTGCAAGACTTAGGAGGTCAGCTGAAGACCTTGTATAAAAAGAGGTTGCTGATTTTTCAGGCAAAAAACATATCTGTGGCATTCCTGGCTCAGAGATGAGTAAATGTCGTGATAGCAAGAAGGTAAATAAATGTTTTCCCTGTGCTGTGATACAGTGTAGGGTTTTGGAGAGAATCGTGTCATCCTAAATCAGGAGAGAGCAGTGAAGAGCTTGTCTTGAGTCCGAGGAAAGGGAAATCAGCACAAGTCTGAGTGCAAGAAGCATAGGAGCTCCCCACAGTTACGTAGCAGAGTCCAAATAAAACACCTCAAACCAATTAAAAGAAACAACATGAAAAATCTTTGAAATCATAGAAAAACGTGGCTGCAAGTGACGCTGACAGTCCATCTAATCCAGTTGTCTTCCCAGTGGCAGGATCTTCAAAGCATTATGACCAATACATTGGAGTTTAAACACACAGTCTCTTTAGCTAGTATTATATTGCCCTATCTGAAACCAGAACATTATCAGTTTCCTCTACCTGCAGGTCATTTCCAACCTGTCCTAGACTGATGAGGCAGGCTTTAAATTCATCAGAATGTAGATTGTCAGATTCATCCTAGCATCCCATCACAGGTCATGCATTTGGGGAGATGAAAAGAAAGAAAAATCACCGATCAAGTTAGTTGGTTAGTAAAGAACACTCTACTCTTGTACTAATAACCATGTTTTACAGAACTTCATGGAAACATAATGTCAACATACTGCAATGAATTACCTAAAAAGCATACAACTTTTGCAGTTTCATGCTCTAGGTTTTTTTAGTGGAAGAGAGTCCTTACTTCAACTACAGAGTTACAACTGTGCTTAATGTAAAACTGCTTTTTTAACATTTTTGCTGATGAGGCAGTTTTTATTCTATTGAACTGCCATTTGCTTCCTTTATTTCCTAGTTATACAGCGTATGTGAGATACAGTAAAAAGATCACTGAACCTGGGCAAAACATATTTTTCCAACTCAGTTACTGTTACCTTACTCTTGATCAAATAATATTACTTAACAACTGAATATGTATATCTCAAAAGAGACTAGAAGTACAAAACAATTGATTTCTTGTCTAAATCCAAAATAAATGCATAGCTGACATAACTTATTTTCAGTTATCTGTCTTCTTTAATAATCTATATAGGAAGGTTTAGCTTTGAAAACTGACTTTTAAAAAGCTCCATTGAATTCCAGGTTAAATAGCTCCTAGTAACACCACATCAAACTGGAGCATTGTTTTGAACCAATATTTTTTTCCATTTTGCAGGTCAAGAAATTCACACTAACTTCTTAAAAACAGACTGTCTCATCTCTTTCTTCCTTTTAATACAAAATGTGTCCTATCAGAGGTGTACTTCAGATTGAGTTAACATGTATACAATTAAAGAGGTGTTCTAAGATGAAAAATGATTATCCTTATTGATTTTACAGACTGAGAGCTTGGAGAGGTTTTCTGCCTGCTACATATTTGCCTGCTGGACGAATAATTTATTTTTGAAATTTTCTATATAGTTACGCATAACTAAAATTATAGCAGTTTTAACAAATGCACTGGGTTTATTTAATATACCAATAGGATAAAATGGTGCTTTATTAAGTTCATAATGCCATGCATATTTGACATATTATGCTGTTATTATATTGACTCCCTCTGCATCAAACTCCACCAGCTCCGTAAAGGGAAGGTGAAAAATAACAGTGGGAAGTCAATGATGAGAGATCAAGCAAAGCTGCAAATGTGGAGCAGCATTTAGTTAAAAGCCATAATCACAGTGAAGGTTTTTTTCCCCTTTAACATTTCTATTTTATAGGATAATTTCTGCTATAAAGCATTCAAAATAGTTTATCATTCTGAAAATGTTAATCTAGGCTGACTTGAAATTCTTCAAAACAATCCTGGAGACAGGCTATGGCAGGCATTAGGAGTAAAATCAGCTCATTTTACCTTATTTCTAAAGCCAAAGGCATTACTCTGTGATTGCAAACAAAATGATATAAAAATGACAGCTAAGAGCCAAATCCTGTCCCTCCTCCTCCTCTGCCAGACGCTGGTAGAGGACAATTAGCTATTTGACTAGAGCAGGGGCGGGGGGGTGGGTGTGGGTGGTCAGTACGTGCATCAGCTCCTAGGCAGCCACACATGGCAGCGGTAGTGAAGTGCGACAGGTAGCGAAGGGCAGACGGGAGTGGGAGAGGCCAGCTCCTCTTCCAAGAAACCATTTCCTTTAGGAGAGGAGAGCAGTGGTTGTGCTGGAGCTCACACCCATCACCTGGTTAAGAGGGACTCCCCAGTGAGGGTCCAAGTAGTTGTGCCATGTGCTATAGCCGGTTCTCACATTCTCACGGGGAATTTTTTTAATCTGTCATACGTGGCCTAAAAAGGCATCTGCACCTTTGCAGTATATTAAAGTTCCATGGGATAAAATGGTATTTCACAATTAATACATAGATCAAGCCCATGCAAGGGCTTGCTCATTGGAAAATGGTTCTTTGTATTTATTTGTATTGTTTGCAGACCAACATTATGCACTGAACTTAAATTTATTTAAAGCTATAAACAACTTTGCCTTATCTTTTCCTGCCAATACAAAGTAAAACACTGAAATCCCCCTCCACGTTTCATTATTAGTCCTCAGAAATCTTTTCTTTCCCCTTTGTGATTTATATGTGGCCTTATAAAACAAACTTCTGAGTCATAGTAATACATTCTTAAATATGCCCTTCAGTTTCCGGAATGCTTAATGACCTGCATAAACCTGATTGTGTGGTTCCTTTAATAGGGAGCTGTTGTTTTTCTGTTAGTAAAATAAAGGGAAGCATGATGCCATTGTTCTGCATGCAGAGCTCCTACTTAAAATCTGTAGTATGCACAAAAATCAATAATAGAATATGTTAACAGCCATTAGGATATTACATGCAGAGCAGCTGCAGATATTTTATCACACACTTTGCAATCTTATTTAGAGTTTACTGAAAAAGGAATCCCTGCATAAAAAGACTTCAGAACCAGTGACTGACAACATGTCTGTGCTGGTGTCTCAATCTGTCTGCATACCATGATTCAGCTATGCACCATTTTGAACACCTCTAAACTGCTTCTGTGATTCAGACGTCATGTCCCACTTTCTCTTTTTTTCTCTATGCAGTCACATTAAGGAAGGAAATATACCAGGGTTGCTAAAGATTTATATTTATACCTACAACTAGACTGTGCCTTCAGGCACAGCCTCCAGCAAGGAGTAGTGGGTAAGCAGCCACATCGTCAGGAATAACCTCTGGGGTACCAGCGTGCGTACATGCCAGTTGGAAACACGAGAGCCTAGAGGCTGCCTCCTTGCCCCAAGGGAGATAAAGGCAAGTGCTAAATGCGCTAATAAAGATGACTTGTGACGCTTTCTGCACGCTGAAAGAAACACAACTCTTCCTGCCCTTTTAATTCCTACATGCATGGTGCCCACTTACAGCAGTTTCAGAATCGGGGGCGGGTAGCCCCCCTAAAAAAACCCTTGTAAAATAGCAAATAGTTTTCTTTCAAACATTCAAGACACAGAAGCAATTTAAAACAACTCATCCAGTTATTTAGCTCTCTTTCAAAGGATTAACAACTGCAGAATTAAGCCCCAGAATGGATTATGAACTGTAAGATTTTTATATATTCTTCCTGGGGAGGAAGATAGGGGTTCCTTCCTAAGATTTATAAGCAAATGAAGTCATTTCTAGAAGCACTCTATAAAAAGTTGTTAGGTTTATGTGTACCAAAATACATTCTTTAAAATGAGGAAGGGAGCTACTCTGCGTATTAGTACTTTACTGACATCCTTAACACCCACTAAGAGCCAAACGTTAAGAAATGTCTTAATTTGGAGAAATGCCACAGAAGCCAGAGCTATATCATGCATAAATGATTGTGTTGCGCTTAGGTATTTAAAGCCTGGTCATCAGGGACAGTATTAATTTTTGGGATCTTTTCTGGCTATTCATCATTGCGAATAGCAGTCCAGTTCTTTTGATGTATTTTTAAAACTACGTCAGGCGTCCAGAAATGCTGCTAAGCACAACAAAATTATTACATATACTGCTAATTACATCTGAGGTGAAGAAGCCAGTATTTTTCATATTAGTGCTTATGTTCAGATAACCCAGTTTCACCTTCACTTCTATTTAAGGTAATCAAGACCATAAAAGAATCCATTACTGCCTTCTCTATCTAAATTCCGAGTTTCAAGTCTTCATTACTTTGTGTACCCTGAAGAAACTCAGAAGCACCTGGGTTTCCTTTATTCACCAACACTAAATATTTAAGTGTGCAAGGGAAGGATATAAAAATGGAAAACAAACCTGTCTCTCAAACATGTTTGTTCAATGTGTCCTTCTAGCCTCTGTAGACTGCGTTACATCTGTCCATTAAATTACAGTGTAATTTAATCAGTATGAGCTTCTCTTTTATCAGTGTTTCTACTATCTGTCCCCTGCAGGAAGCCTGGCTTGATGGCTGAGTGGTTTTAGATCTTACCTTTTTCCTTTCTTTAACTTGTATTATGCTATTAAGAACACAACTGTTGCACTGCAGTACTTGCACTACTAGACCAATTTCCCATGTCGGATGCTAAGGGAAGGAGTATACTAAAAGGAGCATATGCAAAATGGTCCTTCCCTTAGTGTAATCATTCCAGATCTCTTTTTTAAGGCCTTTGGATTATATTTGACACAGGGGAAGGTAAGATCTGCAGCTGAACTTGCAGTCCAGGCCCAGGTTGTTGAGGCCATAGAAACCAACGAAGCATCGATCTCGTCCTGCTTCTGATGCAGCCACTCGGGCTTCCTGCAACAGAAGCAAGGGCAAAAGGGACACTGCCTGAAGCCATGACTCATTATAGCCTGAAGAAAGGAGACAGACAGGGATAAACGAGGATCTAGGAGCTGGGAAGCACTTCTGTGTTGCACATTATTGTCCTAGCCCATCTCCAACCTGCCTGCAGCTATGTGACATGAGCGCCCTCTTCCAGGCCAGACAGCCGTTACTAAGGCTTTGCTCTATTGTATCCTTTGGTATCTCACTCTTATTTTATCTGCAAAACCTGAAGATCCATAACAACCAGGCCAGTTGGTGTAGGAGTTCACTTCTCCTTTCAAAACCTTCTGAGGCACCAAGAGATGCCCGTAGTATCTCCTCAGCCACCAAACCAGCCTTGCCGTAAGCGTGGCAGAAAACTCATCTATGAATGACAGAGATAGAGGGATGCTAGAAATGGCCATCTAGTGTAAAACAGGATTCTGTAAAACAGTGTAAAACTGTAGGATTCAGTCACCTTGCTCCCTTATCTTTAGCGAGCTGTCAAATCTTTGTTCAAAGTTCCTGGTTTCCCTTAATAGGGTCTCTCAAATACTGATGTCTAATTTATCCAGGCCTGGTACTCTGTCTGCTTTTAATAGCTCTAATTGCTCACTTATTTGCTCCAGTGCACTGGAAAAGCCATTAAGTATGCTACTTCCATCCACTCTGGGAAATTTATCTCTGCTGCTGTGATGTTATCTTCTGCTTCCTTAGAAAATACAAAAAGGAATTATGCTACACTAGAATCACATTAAGATTTTCCATAAAATCTGTTCCTGGCTCCTGTGTAGCTAACCTTTCCTATGCTTATGTGTTTTTTCAAAAAGCAGAGGTTTGGCAATTCTGCTTTTCTTTCTAAAAAATTAAGGATATTCTAAAGAATATTAAGCAAACTATGACCGTCAGCATCCAATACACATCAATTGTAAGTGCATGTATGGATAACCATTTTGGGCAGACCTGGACAAACAGGATGTCAGTGAAAAGAAAGTGGCAATTTGCTGTAGCCTGAAATGATTTGAAGGAGCTGCCTGACTCATGTGGTAACAGAGTAAGTCAGGGGTTAAGCACAGTCTGCTAACTACAGGAATCTGTACTGGGAAAAAGACAACGGCCTGGTGCTGCATTATGGTAATGTTTTTTCAGTATTTGAAATGTGAACTTGGTTTTGAAGGTGGGTTCGTGTAAGCACAGAGCCAGCAGAGTTAAGTCATGTTCAGATGGTTCTCCAACTGGGAATGTCAGATCCCTGTCTGCGTGTATTCTGCTATTGTGTCTATTAATAGGCATCTTTTTAACCCTCTATCCATGAATACTATGTAACTCACAGGAGGAGCGAGTTAAGTTTCTTCACAATAGTGTTTTCATTCCTACATTTTTATTCATCCATGATTAGGTAACTGAAAAAAAAAAACCCAGCCTCTTATTTCCCATATACAGCCAAAAAAGAAAATAATAAAGGATTTTCCTTGACAGCTATCAGTCCCTCAACTATATTTCCTACAAATCTATTTCTAAGGGGACAAGTTGTGATTCAAAGGGGAAAAAAACCCCAAACCTGTAATCCAGATTACAGCTCAATTTAATGAGATGGAAGCCTCTGGCAAGTACATAGAACACACTGCACTGCCTTAAAATAAAGGAGCACATTACTTTCCAAAACACATATTTATCCAGTTCTGCCTGTTATTTGAACAAATACTCAACCATATTAGCAGAACTATAATTTTGCATTACGTTTAAAGAGTACAAATTAATCTTTAGTGTATCTGTACAATGTTGATTTCATAAGGCTATAAAATCTTTGTGAATGGATCTTTTTTGCTGTTTTTAAAACTACATTTGCAGTTTTCTAAAAGGCTTATATTTGGGATTGAAAGAAACTTGCTTTTAGGAACAATAAATGTTGCTAGTTGATAAAAAGCAGGAGTACTGTACCCTGTCAAAATGATTGAATGATGCTCTGAAGTCATTCATTTGTTCCTGGGTGATACCCTTGGCATCTCTTGTGAGGATCTGAGTCTCAACCTCATTGATAGTTCGAGCAATGGTGGTAAGTAGGAGCTCCCATCCAACACGGATGTGCTATGAGAGAGAAAATACCGATTTATTATAGAATCGAATATATTCTTCTAAGAATATAAAGAGTCGAGTAAGCAAAAAATCAGCTCTAATTATTTATGTGATACCTCTTCTATACCATTAACTCTATTATGGCCAAGGATCACTAAAAATAAAAATGGCCTTCAGAAAACCTGGAACTGGTTTCTAAATGAGTACTTCTTCGCTAAAAGTAAAAATAAGTGAAAATAAAACAAGTCTTATGAGATTATCAGAAAGTCTACCAACTTCCACCCTCTGTTGCAGTCTCTTTGGACTGGGGAAGGTAGTTATATGGCAGAAGAGGACAGAATAAACTACCAAGTATCAAAGAGACTAAATGGCTACCTCCATGGTATAGTTGGTGTGCTTGTTGTCAAACACCAGGGCTTCTTGTATAAGCTGATGATCTCCTTCCAGTTTGTCAATGTTGTGTTTATAGTTAATGATATTGTGCTCATATTGCTTCAGCTGATTCATCTGGTCCTCCAAAGGCCCTGTCATTTCAATAGAGCTGCGGGCAATTTCCTGTCAAAAGAAACAAAGATGCACCCCCCGTCCCACAAAATTTAAGATGCAGATTTGCTAATTTAAACCAACTTTCATATAAACATGTAACATTTTCATACTAAGAACCAATAGTAATAAAACTTCTAACTTCTAAAACTTCTAATAAAACTAAAAAAAAATGCAGTGGAGACAATAAATTTATACTGTAGAAGACATTTCAAAATGAAAGTGGCACATTTATTTCTGGAATCATTAATGAGATCCCAATCATCCCAATATCTTTCCTTTACAGAAAGCAGAAGCTAAATAGTAATTGTTTAGTGACTGGTTTTTCAAAGCTACATGTCCTGCTCACCATGAAGGTGCCACTTGTACAAGCTTCCACAGTGGTAAAAATCATCTTAACGGGTGCTAAATACTTCAGGATCAAACAGCTGCTGAACTATCATGGAGATAGCTGTTGTCCTGTCTATAAAGCAGGGCAACAATTTTTTTAATAAAAAAATTATAAAGCACTTTGTTTGTCAGCTTTGTGTGAGGGTCTGGCACTCACCTCCATCTTGGTCTGGATCCATGGCCCTATGACATTGGCCTGAGCAGCAAACTGGCGACGCAGGCGCTCGTTGGCGTGCTGGCGGGCTAGTTCCTCCTGCAAGGATTGATCCCTCTGAGGTACCAGCTGCTTCACCTGTTACCGTGGGAAAGCACTACGTGTGAGTAGGCACAATTGAATAGTTTAAAAACAAATGGAACAAACAGGTCTATGGTTACTAATTTTTCTTATCGGTCCAAAGGTTGGTATCAGAAGGACAAGCCAGAAACACAATCACTATTTTATTTACCAGTTCTCTACTAACGTAAGAAATTGCTAACATGGTCTGGGGCAGCCCGACCAGAGAGAATGACATGGAGAGAGAAGAAATTTTCACCTCTGACTCAATTCAAGTTCAAGACAATTATTTAACTTGAACTGTTATTAGAGCAGTTACTTTGTTTTTCTTTTGAAACACAGATGAGTTTTCAATCTCTAAGTAATTGTTCTAAGAATAGTCAGTGCAAAACATTTTATTCGAGCATGATACAATAGGATAATGAGACACATTCCATCCATCATGTTTATCTGAAGATCTCTAATACATTGTAAATGCTTTTTTTTGCTTACCCCTCTGGATTCCCCTGGGAGATTCTGAATTTAGTCCTTATTACTTGTTTTTTATAACCCATTGAGGGTATGTTCCTGTCCGTTTAAGTTAATGTATTTGGTAAATTCATGCATTCTACACAATCATTTACCTTCAGCATATTATCTGTCTTGGTTCCTAATAAAATAAAATTTGTGTGATCACTCTAGGAGCCTCTCTTTAATAATTCCCCAGTAATTTTTTAATGTAATTGCCAATTTCAGTCTAATTGGACAGAACGTTAACAGTCCCAAAGACAACATTTGTGACATTTTTGTCAACATTTGTGAAAAGCATCAGCTGAGTAGCAGAGGCACACCAACTACTCTTTATACTGAGAGAAAGAATGTAATCATTTTCTGTTCCTTTGGCAGCACCCCCTGTCCCATCTGCTGGCCAGTCACCAGCTCTGCACTAGCCCCAACATGTGCTTCTCTTGACCTGCTAAAAAGGACATAGGTAATACGGAGTGATGGGAGCAAGGGATATTGTGAAACGAGCCTAGCAAACATAAGAGAGAGAACAAGATAATTTAGAAAGTTCATTCTGGCATCTGACGATCTGGAATAATTTACAGATTTACTGTAAAGTTCTCCAAATATTCTCGGTATTCATAAAGTAGAACGCTATATTACAACATCCTTTATGTATTTAGCATACGTTACCTTTTCCCACTTGCTACGCATCTCTTCCACAGTAACGGTGCTGTAAGGATTGCTTGCGCTTATTCTCATGCTGTAACTCTGAATAACTTTTTCAACTTCATTCTGGATTGACAGTATGGCCTGCCTTTCACCATCGGCCTCTGGCAAAGTAGCTTTAAATTGATCATGTGCAGAGATTAAACTCTAGAATCAGAAACAGAGAGGAAAGGCATAAAAACTTTAATGTTCCTTCCAGCATCTGGAATATATGCTGTAAATAAGAACAACTCCTCTCTCAGCCTCCCAAACACCCTGTCTACATGTATCTGTAGATACAGGACATAATACATGTAAATATATTCATGAAACAGCCCTCACTGACTTTATCAGCGCCATCACTTCTTCCATGATCTCTGGACTATGCTTTCATACCAATGAAGAACCCTATTTATAATAGAGCAGACACTGGCTATCACAAAGAAAATGTCAAGACAGAGTATGATTTTTATTTTTCTTATACGTGTTCTACTCTCTGAGAAGGAAAAGCTTCCTTTCTTGGCTTTCCTATGACTGTAAGCCAAAAAACAGACAACCCTTTACCCATTTACCTGAATTTCCTCTATGCTGTGAACAATAAACATGTCCTGTAGGTCTTCCATAGCACCTTCCATCCAGTTGTTGAAAGGAGCAGCTCTTTTGGCAAACTCCAGGTGAAGCTGATCAATTGTTTCAAGCAATTTCTCCGTCCTCTGGACAGGTTGGGAAAGGTACATTCCTTTGTTACTAGGGCAAGACCGAACTCCACACACATACCCACCCATGCACGAAGTCATGCCTCTTCTTTTCCCAAGCAATTGATTGTATTGTTGACTGATTTCACTACCTGCTTTAAGGATTCTCACTCAAGGCAATAGGACTAATTGCAGTAAAGATACTCTCATATTCAACATATTAAAAGGGGTGTATGCCTTTGAAGAATAACAGGTGAAATTATTTTCTCACTACTGATATTTTAAGTATTTTTGTTATTGCAATCTATCTGCAAATCAATTAAAATCTGCCAATCTTGCTTTAGTAATTTCTTGTAAGTATAAAAAGGAAGAGTTAGACATATGTTTTCCACCTTGGCATCCATGTGTGTGACTTCCTCTTTTCTTAAGGAACAAGGTTTCAGAAAATACCTCAGCACTTTGGAATACTCACTACCAAAAGATTAACCCAGTGCTGGCCATTATCCTGTACATCACCTGATGAAGCCTGGGCAAGTATGAAAAGGTAAGCACCTAATGGCTTTTGTTATCCTTCCTGGACATCAAATTCCAAGAGTGGTGCTATGAACCACATCCCATTTGTTGCTGCTCAGCTGAGCACTGTCAAATCTGCTCTGAGCAATTCAATGTATTTGCAAATGAAGCCACACCAAAATGAGATGGAGATCTGAGGAAAGGTTTTATTGTTGTTTGGATGCCAAAGTGGGTGCTCAATGGCACTGTTTCCAGATCTGAAAGAAATGGTTCATTCTCCCCTCCCTGCCTCAGCTGAGCTGCCGATCACTGTTACATGGTTTACCTCCAGCGCTTCTCTCCTTTTCTGAGTAAGTGTTCCCAGGCTGTCCCATTGGTCACATATCTTTTGGCATCTATCATTGACGCTTGCAGCATCATGGTAGTCCAGTTCACTAAGAAAGAGTGAAGACAAAAATCTGTGTGACTTTCTGAAAGACAGGAGCAGTTGCATTGTCCACATTCTTCCGCTGGCCCTCAGCAATTCCTCCCCTCTTTTTTTCAATATGCGGTACAGACACGCATGATCTAGGAATTCAGTGTTTCAAGAAACACAGCACAAGAACAGGATCCACTTCCTCTGATGTGAGACAAATCAGGTATCCATCTGTGACACCCAGGTATTAAAGACAATTAAGGTGTCTAACCATCTTTGTAGCGGCTATTTCTGTGGCACAAACAATTTGATCTCCTGAAGACCAGAATGCTTCAGTCTGGGGCTTCATCAAGTTTTTGAAGATTGGTACAGCTTTAAATTAACTATAAGTTTCATTTTAAACAATCCATTGATCCTTTCCAGCAGTATATGCTCTGAAATTATTTGACTGAGGAACAGACCTCAGGCTGTACTCTCAAAGCATAATCTCTCTCTCACAGGCCTGGCGATACTAATAGGGGCTGCCCAGGTCTGGGCCACAGAGAACAATTCTCATCCCCCTCCCCAGGAACTCCTCACTGGGGCTACATTCTAGAGCTGGCTGGTTCAGAGAACAGGGATCTCCTGACCCCCGTCTGCCACCAGCACGAATCAGTGCATCCACAAAGGATGTAGCAGTTAGCATTGCTTTTTCACCTGCTTAATAGGCTCATATTATCCTGACAGAAAGCAACTTACTATTCTGCCCAAGACTGGAATAACTTTTTAAGGCTCTGTCCTGAGATTCTGCACCGAGTCTGTCTCAAATTGAATTTTTGATCTCAGTGGCAGATAATCCCCTTGGTTCTGCTGCAGCCATCATTTCCATAATAAAATATTTGTGTTTGGCACTTTGGAAGTTCACTTTTATTGGTGTATCATCATCCACTGAATTTAGCTCTTGGCTGCTCCTTGAGGACACTGTGCCCGGTACTAAATATTGCAGACGGTGATTATGTGACAGCATGGCAATATGAAGTTAACATTTACTTTAAAGCTTGAACAAGACATTAATGCAGATAGAATTTGTTTCCTTCTTTTGAACATTTTTCTCTAGGCAACTGGAAAGAGTACTTCTGCCAACATAGAGAATGGCAGAGGACAAAATAAGAACAGAGGTATCTTTCCTCCGTGAAGCTACACTGTAGGCCAGGGCCAGCGTTCACACTTCCTCCTCTAAGCTCAGTCAGACCAATCTGGTTCAGGATAAAGTTGAGAAGTACGTGAACGACTCTATTTAAAAGAGGCTTCAGATGTGCTGCAACCAATAGGCTGTTGAAAGTGAAGAATGGTAAAACAAGCAAAAATAAAATGCCATAATAATTTTTAAGAATAACAAAACCAACCCAAAATCGTGAAAGCAGAACTGTTACATGTAGGGAGGAGGCTGTCAGCAAGGCTTACTATACCAGGGCTCCTTAACTTGAAAACTTGCTTCCTCCTTTAGACCAAGGATTTTTGTTAGCCTTCAAAGGGATGCAATAAAAGCCATTTGTTAAGAAATTTTAAGTCAGAAGCATGGAGTTTTGGATGAAACAGGCTTAGATATATTTTGCTGCTATGAGTTTTTGGCTGGAAGTTGGGTTTTTTCATTATAGCGTATTGAGATTATTAGATGATGTTCCTGCGTGAGCTCACTAAGCGGATCGGATGTGGAGATTTGTATTCTGGTCTCTTTTCACGTATCAAATCTGGTATATCAGAATACGGACAGGGTATTTTTCCAGATACTCCAGGTCACACCCCTCAGAGTACTGCAAATTTTATTTTTGCTTCGCTTGTCTCCTTTTGTCGATAAGGATAAGGGCAGGTGTCCTTCCATGAAAGTGAGAGACTGATTGTACCAACTCTGGTCAAAGTCCTGGAAGGTAACGTGCAACATTCCTTCACCAGCTCTGCCAGGGAGGTTCAGTCATTTCCCCATAAGATCTCTGCTATCCTATTTCTTCCAGGGATATGTGCTGTGGACAAATAGGTAGGAGAATAATATCATCAAAACAAATTTTAAAAAGGGCACCCGTGGGTCAAAAATCCTAAGTTAGATCACCAAGTGGCATTAATAAGTGTAGCTCCACTGCCTTTCTGGGCTTGCTGTAGTTCACTTCAAATATGTGTACTATATGTGTCAAAGAACATTCTTCTGCTCAAAGCAGGAATAGAAGAAGAAATAACTCACTTGGAAATAAAAGGCAGGTTTACATTCTTTTATCCTATTACTTTTTGTATCTCCCCCAACATTGAAGCTGTGAAGAGACTAGATTTCACATTTTGTAAAACGAAGTTTTGTTTATCATGCATACACAAAGTACTCCTGCACAGGTGTTACAGAGCTTTCAAGAGAACAGTAATTTCTATTTGTTTGGTTATTTGAAAGCCTTTGGAATTTAAAAGTCATTAAGCTATTCCTATTGAACTTACAAATAATTCAATTTTATCTGTAAAGAATTAAAAATTTAGTCAAATTTTGTCCTGATCCAGAGAAGCACTTAAGTATGAGCTCACTTTAGGAACAGTGACAGTGTCACAAAAATAACCTGCTGAGCAACATGTTTTAGCACTGCTTCAGAACCGGGCTCATGTTAATCATGTACGTAAGCACAATTTGAACCCTGGTTTCCAGAAGCAAAAAGACCCTCCAAATCAGTGTTATAGATAGTGGCGGTCTTGGCTGAGAATAAGTTGCTCTACTAGAACTGATGGATATGCAAGAAACTACATTCCAAAAATTTTATCTGGATCATTGAAATGAGCACACAAGGCCGTAGATGAATACGGTACTTCCTAGTACAGCTCACTCAAGTTCAACTTAACATTTGCTATGTCATAAATGGCAAATGACATTTTAGAAATGCCTGACTTTTTCCAGCTTTGTATATAGGACTGTCCAAGACTTGCCATGCCTCATTGCCAAGGATTTTTAAGTCTATACAGGCAGGAACACAACAATCTTAGAGCAGCATCCTGGCTAGAATCACCTGCTTGCACACATGCACAAATCCTTTATCTAAACAGCACCGACCAACAAGCTTGTAGCAACTTTAACCATAAGGACATGGTGGACTCAGCTGCTCTGGCAGAAAACACCAGAACAGACCGGAAATTGCAACTGGTAGAGTTCAAGGTCACACAGCAATTGTCCTCCTTTGAAACATTAGGCAGCCAAGAGATAGACTAAAACAAAACATGGAGGTGTACTGACTTGGAATTTAGACACAGATGATGATGATTTCTGTAAGGGCCTGATCCAGTGACAAAAAAAAAAATAGTAAAAAATACCCACATTGACTTCAATAGGCTTTGGATCAGGTGCCAATGCACATTTCCTGGCATTCAGACATTAGTCAATCCTTCTTTAAAAATAGGAATAGATAAAGAAATTAGCATTTTCCTCCATAATTTCATCATGTGAGGAATTATGTACAAATAATTAAAATCAATATTTAAACAGAAGCTGCCCATTTGCTTGCAGCTAATAGTAAAATCTGACCTGTGTGACCTTTCATTCAGCGTTCTCCAAGGGTATTAAGCTTAACTGAGCTACCGAGTCTCAGTGAAAAATCAGGCACTGACAGCACCATTGTATGGAGAGGCAGAGAAGCCAAAGTAGAGCATCTCTAAAAGCAATGGGTTTTCAGCACCTTTGCAACCCAGGCTACAAATAACTTCACACAGCAAATTACTGAAACAACTGAGAAGAGACAATCCTAAAATAGACAGGATACAGTGTTCACTGGCCTCACCAGAGGTAAAGGACACAGGGTTCAAAACACTGGTAAGCAGATGCTGTGCTATGTACATTACGTTCCCAAAGTTTCTCATCGCTTGTAAAGCTGAAGCCAAATTAACGATTAGGCATTTCAGAAACGTTCTTTATACTAAAGAGGAACAAATAACTCCATAACAGAGATCAAAGCATGACAGAAGGTGTTTCATACGTTCACATACTTGGTGAAATCTCCATCCTCTGTGTTTTTCAGATGTCTTTCACGCTAACTGAAAACAAATACCCACTTTGCCCACTGTGTTTTACTTTTTCTTCTTTAAATAATCTTGAAAAATATGATTTTTCTTCTAAATCCATTTGAATTATGCAATTACTGTAAGTGCTCCTGTTATCAGGTATGAACTGCATTTTTAGACAACACTCTGATTTTTAAATTGTTAATGAATATGGACCTGTTTATGAGTCATAGTCCTTCACAAAATGAAAAAAGGGTAGGTTTTTAATACTTGAGTAACTGTTTTGCCTGCTCAAGAAGGTGAGAAGCTGAAACTTGGAGAGTTGAAGCCAAGGGTATGAATCTGAGAATTTTGATGTTGGCTCCTGTTTTGAGCACTACCACATATTTGTTCCTGTTGGCTTTACAGATTTATACTGTGAGTGAGCAAAGAATTTAAGTATGTGCCAAATTGCTAAGATCAGGAGTAGCACCACCAATTTACACTACAAAACCACCGCAATTAACTGCATAGGGTTATAAAATCCAATGTGCTTAGCTTGGTGTACACACCGAGATGACTTTACCAGAATAGGGACATCAGCGTGTAACAGTACAGCCCTGTCAGAGTGGGCAGAGCTTTGCTGACAAAACCGTGCTTCACACAGGTGAATTAACAACCTTCCTACAAACAGAAGCAAGCTCCACCGAGAGTTTAGCCACAGTAACTGCAACACTCAGGACTTCTGCTGCTTTAAGGGTGTCCATCAGTCCAGGGCCTTGACTTTTCACATCCTTGACCTGTACAGCTGATGTCAATGATACAGATGTCATCTGTGTTGTAGAACTGTCCTGAGCTTCGGTTGCGTTTTCTCTGGGCATAGTATGGTGAGTAAGCAAGCGTTGGTCCTGTGGCTAAGCTGATGGAACTGTGGGTGAAAACTCCTGCTCTCCTACAGGAGAGCTTCTGTGCTTGACGGCTTGTGTGACCCTGAGCAAGTTATTTAGTTTCCATATGCCCCGCTGCCCTTTATGTAAAATGGAGACAATAGCACTTCCAAATACAATATGAAGAGATTGTGAAAATAAGTATACTAGAGACAAATAAATCTTCAGAAAAGTCAGTGCATGACACACTACTACGGAGATAATTTAGGGATGCGAAGCCTTTTGAAAGAACCAATATACTTGCAGAAAATAGTTGATTTTAAAGTGAGGATGCTTGATCTGTAATTTGTGTAAGTGAAACTATATTCTAAGTTAAACAACTCACAGCCAGTTCCTCTCAGCAGACCATATGAACTGAGAAATATACACCTCCAGCATTCCCATCAACACACAATGGACTCATCAGTAGAGCTAATGCTAAAAGCTTACTCTTAACTCAATTTTAAAATGTCTGTTTTCAAATAACTTTGGTCAGTTGAGTATCTGTCTTTGGTTGGGGGTAAGGGGGAGATGAGGGAAAGGTCTCAGTGACCAGCTCAGATAATATACTTATGAAGCTATCTCTGGAATTCTTACGTTGGTACCTATGACACTATCAAATTCATTGGAAAGAGTTTATCGCAAAGTTAAATGTCAGCAGCTGCAAGCCTTTAAATGGAACATACTTCAGCTCCTGGGCAATGGCAGCGATCTGTTCCACCCTGTCCTGGTGAGCAGCCAAATCGCTCTCAAAAGCTTCATGTTTCCTTAACATGGCGCGGACTTCTGTCAGAGAAGCAGATTCATAATCCTTCTGAAGTAAGGTCTGCTCCTTGCCTGAAAGAGGAAATTTAAATATTAGTCCTTTTCAACTAATTTTCTGGTTAGAAAAATTGCAAGTTTAGTCAGCTTTTTAAACTGAGGCATAGGGAAAATTAAATGTATGAGATGAAGTCCCACGCTCACTGAAATCAGAGGCAAACTGTCAGGACAGTGTTAATTAGAAATATATATTTTTAAGGACCTCTCAGTAATTCCTTGATTCTTGCACAGGCTGTTTATATTAGTCTAAAACAGTGAGTATTACATGGCTTGAGAAACCAGCATAGAAATGCTATATTGGCAAAAACTGGGGCTCTAAACTGTCATGGTAAGTCTTTTGTATTGTAGACTTACACAACCAGAAATCACACTGCTATGCTTAGCTTCACTCTTACTAATGATCCATTATTCTTTTTCATGTTCTGCCTTCAATGCATTATTCATTTCAGCACTTCCAAAAACAACAAAAAAAGATTGAGATGTGTGGCTGCCTGTTGTAGCAAACACTGAATTTTAAGTGGAAAATGTCAACCTATTTACAAAAGGCTGGAGAAGCAAAGAGGAAACCAGAAACTGAAATATTACTCCTCGGTAGCTCGTGTTGGACAGCTGAATCTATACAGACAGCCCCTGCAACTGCAGCTCACCACAGGGCATTACAGAGCTCTGTGAATTCTGGAGCCAGAAGGGACCATTGTTTCGTTTGCCATGTACCAGCTTATGTGAAGTTTTCCCTGCATAATGGCCATAACATGTCACCATGAGTAGTTGATGCTCAGAAAATAGGCTCTCAGGGCTGATAAACACTGTAGTTTCCCTTCTAGTATCTGCTTGGCAGCCATTTAGAGCCTTGTATGCTTCCAGCAGCTGTGTTAAGGGATGGACTCTGGTTTACTTTCACAGTGTGAAAAGATTCTAGCTGGAAAAAGCCAGAAGTATGGCAGAAACAGGAAGACCGCTGTCAGGGTAAACGAGATGATAGAGCAGATCTATGTTTAATGGTCCCCAAAAAAACTGTATGCCAGTGTATGGTCCTATAGCTGTTAGGACTACATATAAGGTTATGTTACCATTAAAAACCAGAACTATAAATGGGTGTAATCCAGACTATGGAACAAAGCAGAAATGAGTCCGTTATTGTGTGGTTTATGTGGACTATTCAAAACATCATGATGACCAAATGATAATCAACTCAGAATAACTCCATTAATAATTTCACACTTAACTAGTGGTGTGATTGTTGCTTGTTGGATTGCTAGTGTACAAATACATAGGAATCCACTAGCAGTAATGGCCTCTATTCAAATGCTGAATATTCGCATTAAGTTTGACTCACTACCTCAAGCGTATGATTTTTACAGTTACATTTCATTAGCAACTTGCCTACAAGTCATGACTACAGTCAATAAAACCTGCCGTTTTATCTGTTATTATTTTAGGTTTCTAAAACTATCCAAACTACTTAGGAGTGAGTTTCTGGCTGGCAAATACTCAGCAGTGACAGTTCAACTTTGAAGATTAAAAGATTAAAAATGTTAAAAGCCATCTTTGCTCACCATATGCCCACTGTTCATGAGTGGAAGCCTTCTGCCTAAATTTCTCAGCCAAGTGTTCAAGTCTTTCCAGTCTTCGTATTTCATTCAGCAGCCACTCTTCATAGCCTTTCTCAGCTTGTTCAAGTCTCTGCCAAGCACCGGCAATATCCTTTCAAGAGAATACATGAGAGAGAGGGGATGAAACTATAATCTCTTTTTATCCAAATTTGCAGATTACTGATTCATTCACAATTTTGCTCCAAAAAGAGAAATTTTTATGTCCGCATTTTACAAAATCATAGAATCAGAGAAAATGTTGTCAGACAGCTCAGAAGTCTTGTGGTCTAGATATCTGCTCCTAATAACACATCCTGTTCAGGTGGGTTCATGACAGCATCCCCTATACAAATGGCTTCCAAGCATAGCTACTTGTTCAGTGTCTTCCTGATATACTGCTTTTACCTCATACTTTACAATGTGCATGTTCTTTTATGACATACCTATCTGTTATCAAAATAAAAGTGCTTTGCTCCTGGAAGTAGACAAGAGCAAAATAATTAGTAACAAGAGGATTTGGTGTGTATTTTATCAGGAATACAAGCTCATTTCACTTTTCGTGATGCACAAAGTTTTATGAGCTTCCTTGGAAACTCAAAGGCCTGAGTAGGAAACTGAAGTAACAGGGCCCTTATTTTCTGCATATGGGGAGTGGACAATGGCCCTTAGATACTGCAATCATCTGTTTTTCAAATCTGAGCAACCAAAACACAGTGACAGAAGAGAGTACAGAAACAGGTTTACTATATTCCGTATGAAATGTTTTGACCCACAGTCAACTCACAATACTTACAGCAGATGAGAATTCTTGGTACTGACTATTCTTATCTTCGTGGACATAAGAAAAAACAAAATTTGATTTTAAAAAGTAGAAAAAAGCAGAAACGCATATTGAGCAATGTCTGTTTCTGTAAGTCTGATGACCAAAATGTAAGTGAAACCACTGTGAGTATTGCTTAAATAAACAATATTTGGCCTCATTGGTAAGGAGATAGTGATAACGCCCCCAAAGAAAGCTCTGTATCGTCTCACGTCTCAACACAATTTGCTCTTGGGGAAAGCCTTCAAAGAGGCAGGAGCATGTTTAACAGAAAGCAAGATTCTACAATTAAAGGGAATGCGTAAAAAGACTGGTTTGTTATTGATAAAGTGCAACAAACTGAGGTTTCTAAGGATGACTTAACATTTCTTCACAATGAAATTTTTGTGAGAACATTGATAAAAAGGAGAACAGTATACTGATGCCTCCTTTACTTACTGAAACCATTTTCCCCTCTGATGGCATGAAAGCTGGCCGATTGCTGATTCTCAGTTTTGTCTGCAGGGTGTTGAAATTGATCTCCAGCTGACATTTTTCTTGGACTTTAGGAGGTTTGTGTTTGCGGCGGTAGTCCCGGAAGTCCTCTAATTTCTTCTGCATAGCCTGCATTGTTTTTTCTGGGGTCCTGTTTTCCAGCCAAGGAATTGTCCGGCGAATCCATTCTAAAAGCTTTCAAACCAACGCAAACAATTGAAATAAAGGCAATGAAAAAACAACCAAAAAATATTATATTGAGTGGACAATCAGGTTTGCTCCATTTTAATGTTGTTGACTTCAGTTGTTACTAGTTCCTTAATGGCAAGTAAGCACAAGATTTTCAAAGCTGAACAATTAATTTTTCAACTAATTTGCCCAGATATTCTACATATTTCTAGAAATATCCTGATTTTCAGAAAGATGAACACACATGTAAGGTATCTCTAGCTAATTACTCAAAACCTGATTTACCCCAAATCACTTGCCACTCTCAAAAATAATGATTTCAAGTAATCACAGTTATGGGATCAAGACAGACACCAAGCCAAGTAACTTAGATCATATAAAAAACTTCACTCAGAAGTCTGTTAGTGCCAATGTAGCACTAGCGTGTCTATGCATAGCACTTGTGTCTATGATCTCTGTGTGTTTTTGCAGGTTATGCATTAAAGACAAGGGAGCTCTCACGTGTGCACTATACTTCTGTAGTCTTGACTCAACAAATTTTCCATTTACCAAGAAAGGACAGGAGGAGCCCTGTGCCCAATGTGCCCCCTTCTTCATTCACTTGCTGCCTGCATTCACAAGTGCATTGTGAACACCCTGAGAGAGCCTGTCCAGGTGGGCTTTGCAGTACACAAAGCCAATGGGTTGCTGGAGTGACAGGATCCTGCACGATCCACATGTCGTCCATGATGGCTGTCTTTGGAGATTAGAGACGGCAAGCTTAGTCTTGGGGCAGACCGATGACAGTCCTCAAGAACACCCTTTTTGGCACATTAATGAGGCTGAGTGATTTGCTGGAGGTCACACAGGAAGTCTGCAGCAGAGGAGTCACTTCAACCTCGACATCTTGGGCAACTGAGCTTTGTACTCTACCACTGTGAGATTTACCCTCGCAGTGTCTTCATTTAGCTGTCTTGCGCGAGTGCATGAATCTTTCAGCTTTCAGTATTTCACGGACAAAATTGCCACCACGTTACAGACACAGTCTTTACCTCACTTGCTAGTCTCTCATACTCTTCCATCAACCTCTCATTTTCCTGATTCACAGCAAGCACCTTACAGATCCGGTTAGCTGCAGTCTCAGCCTGTAAAACACAGCAAATAAACATGACGTTCATAAACACTTTCTGAGAAAGGTACAGGCTTGGAGAAAGAGAGATAATGTGGCTGCTGCAAATAAAAATCACGTTGTTTTATAGTTGTGGATTTGTGTTCCTTGCTTACACAGATACATATTTACCCTCCTTCTGTAGTCAAAGATTCCAATGGCCTGAATAAGGCACAGATCAGCACAGAAGTCACCTCGTTGTACAATGAAGACTTATTATACAAGGGGGAATTTCACACTGCCATTATAGTTGTCTAATAAGTCTTTTATTTTCAAAGACAACTTAGGCCATTCTTAAAGTTATCCTATAAGGTTATTTTTTTTTTTTAAATCACAACAAAAAAGTATTAGATTTGTTAGCCACACTGGAAAGACACTGCATGTGATTCAGGAGTCCCAATCCACTCTGTATCTGCACATCATACATACATATACCCTTGAGAAAATATGTAGCTCAACCACTGACAGCAAATCTTTTCATGCCTCCTGCCAGATTTATTTGTGAAGGCACTGTGCAGCTCTGCCATATTTAAAATCTACATCAGTAGTTTGACATCACAGATCTATATGTTCATGCAAATGTGAGTCTGGAGTATATCGAATCAAATAAATATCTGCGTAGACTCTTGTGTTAGAGTATTTGTAATCCCTCTTCCGCTTGAATAGCAAAAACTTCACGCCCAGAAGCAAGAGGGCGCAGCAGCATAGCTGTGGCTCTGATAAGGTGTAGGGGGCCTGCCAGACAGGAAGGGAAATTAAATCCTGAGGATGGAGGAACGATATAAACTACTTCAAGGTTTCTTTATTATTATATTTTTTTCACATAAATTGGGTTATGTCCATTTGTAGGCTAGAAATATATGAAGCAGAACAGTGGGAAATACCACATTTATAAGTGAGAATCCCATCCTGTACAACAGATCTGCTGCTGATGTTCTTGCCTTTTATACTAATACTTTTGACCCACAAATAACTCGTTGGCTTCAGTGGCAATCAGGCACAACTACTGTGTTGGATGTGTTCTATGCCTTTCTGCATTTTTAGGCATCTTTCAAAATCTAGCCCTAAGTTACTACTTAGCATGAGTAAGTCTGGAATAGTCTCTGTCTCCAAAAGTCAAACAACTTTTTATGCAGCAAATGCAGAAGATGTTGATGTAGCAACAAACAACCCCATTTCACAGTATCTTCAAATACATTCTTTTCTGAAATAGTCCTTATACTCACCAAATAAAGACCCAACATTAGAAACAGGTATGTCCATTGGAATTAAAGAAGTTCAACTTGCTACACAACATTTAACTACAACAGGTTCAAGTGTGGGTTAAAAACAAGTATTAGTGCTCAAGTAATACTTGCAATTATTAATTAAAACCACAAATTACTAAATTAGTTTTGGGGTTTTTTTTTAATAAACTAGTGTAAATGTGAAACAACCAATCAAAACCACAGCAACCTGAAGGGACAGTTGATTGATACCTGCTCTGCTCCAGCAAAAGCATGGTAGAAGCAGGACACATATGTCATGATAGCTCTCTCATCAGGTTTGGGAGTGTTCACAATATCTACAAAAGGGGGGAAGAAATGAAAACAGAACAACAAAAAAAAAGAATCGAGGAGTAGAAAACAGAATGAATATATAACAGCACAATATAGTGTAATTCTGATTGTTTTCTTGTCCATAGTTCCGTACTCTAGAAACTCTACAAAGCTGTAATAAATTTAGTGTTAGATTGATGAGAGCTGACAGACTAAAATGTACACTAGAAATTCAACACAAGCTCTTAGAAAGAGGTGGATTTTTTTTTTTTTTTTTTAATAAGCTTGATCCTGCAGTATTGTCACAAGGGGAGCGACCTTAATTTTACCAGGAGTGTCTGCTAAAGAACTGGCACACACCTCTGGTGACTTAGAATGTGGCGGTTTTGACTAAGACAGAGGGAAGACAGACATTTTGATGTGGGGACATATCCTCTGGAAGTCGCATGTGGATTATTATAATCTTAGCATTATATATTAGTATTCTGTATATTACTAATACCTGAAGTACGTCCAACTCTGAACTGCCTTGCTTTTTAAAATTTTCCTTTTTTTCTTTAGGACATGATTCCAGAGCTCTTCTGAGATGCCTGTGTGTGTTTCTGTGTCTATTTTGCACAGTTGTAACGTTTTATGTTGCTGTTTGTACTTACCGTTAAGCATTTAACATTTTAAAAACAATCCTGAAAGCATAAGAGAAGGGTTTATTTTCTGAGCATCTGTTATGATGATTTTGACATCTGTAGCAGGAATAATATCCAGCAGGGAGAAAAAAGATGGCATTCTGCTATTGAAATTGGGTTTTTTTCCACTATGAGCTTATTTTCACCTTGCATTTTTAAAGGTGCTTCAAATCAATGACCTCAAGTTCAATTAAAAAGAATATTGTCCCCTATCGCATTCAGTAACCGGCTGTCAACCCTACTGGATATTATTAGTAAATATACAGAAAGATGAGACAGGAAGATTTGTTTCTCTGGGACAAATGGATAGACTACTACTGGCTCTACCGAGACAGTGGCTCACAGAGAAAAATCAGGCAACAGGAAATGAGCTCAGCTCTAAGATGTTGTCCTAGTAACTAGCAAGGAAAAGATCAGAAGAGGAAAAATTGCTGAAAGAAACAAGACAGAAGGTGAAGGATGAGATCTGATCCACATTCTACAATCTCACCTTCTGAGCACCAGCAAATGCATGGTAGTAACAGGAAACATAAGTCATAATGGCTCTTTCATCAGGTCTGGCAGTGTTTACTACATCTGTGTAGAGAGAAGAGGGTTAACTGCTCAGAAATTCTGACAAGGTACTCCCATCCGATTATGCTGATGATGCCACCTCAGTGCTATAAGGATTCAAAATAAATATGCCACTTTCCAGGTTGCACCTGTTTAACGATATCAGTGCAAAGCTACCTAAGCTTTAGGAATCAGTAAATGGAAAAGATATAATTCTCCCTCAAATGGCAAAACATCTGAAGGCTGAGACTGTACAGAAGGGTATTGCTACCTTCTGGTTTGTGGAAACTTCCAAGCAGATGGCACGGCTGGCAGGTCTACTGGGTTCAGCTTCACTGTCGCTCCAAAGCAACTTAATCTAAATCACTAGAATTATACCAGAGTTAAACACAGCCACTGACAGTCACAAAATAGGAGTGACTACAGTGTATATTAGCACAGGGTCCCTGTAACTGACAGGGTATTGACATATATTGGAAACCTGTAGAAATGTGCAGTCCAGAAATAGATTTTGTGCTAAGAAAAGCTTGGATAGTAACAGTTTTGCAATCCCTGCGCCAGTCTGTCTATTTAGTTGATAGCATAAATCACAGAAGAATTTGGCTTGGCTGGCTGATAGCTTTGTCCCTATTATGGCAGGAAAGAGTAAAAGTATAGGAAGGGTGCAACCAAGGTATGGGTACATTGGTAAAAATGTACCTTTTCAATACTTAAAAGAGAAAGACAGAAAAAGGTGTGTTTACATCAATTTCGGCTGAGTGATGAATAATACTAGTGCAAGCTGCAAGGATTCCTTCCTCTCAATGTAAGGAGTGGGAAGACACTGGTGTGGAAAGACCTAGGAATGAGAGGGCATTTTCTAATATTAACAGAGAGATTTCTAAGTTCAGGGCCAATGTATTTACTGATGTTTGCATCTATTTTACATGGTTGTGAACAAAACTTTGCAAAGTTTCCACTGAGAACACAATGGTTTCTTACATTGTACATGAAGAGAAAAAAATAAGGAAATGAGAATGACAGTAAGGTGTTCAATGGTAAGGAGGTAGCACTTCTGTTTAGTCCTTGCACAGTATTTCAGAATAAATAATTAAGTGATGCTTGAAAGGGGAATTGCAATTCAAAAAATGAAAACAGTTAGTTTTGAAGCATGAAGGTGAAACCAAGAAACCTCTTCAATGAAGAGGTTACAACCTGGACTTTCCAAATCACCCTGTATGTACCTAACTTTTCTATCAAAGACTTCAAGGGGAGCAGACACAGTGATTTTGAGTGCTCTGGATAATTCCCGTGTTATCACTGCTCTACTGACAGGCCACCAGAGCAAGAATGCTTTGAACTAATGTAGGCAAATTCCAGTATTTTAGCACCATTTTTTGACTGGAGTACAAAAGTCTGGTTATCTTGAAGAAATTCAAGAAACTAATAAATATTTCCTTGTTATTTGTCAACAAACACTAAAGATTATTGGAGAAACCAAACAGGAAACTATTTGTTAAAACTATCACTGCACAAGGTTTACAATGAAAATAAACCAAAAAAAATGCTTCCCTCAACCTATCTGTCTTTCACAGGAGGCACGTTAGAGGATTTTGAAAGTTCTGTACTTCTATTTCTATTTCTGGCCCTCTCACTTAAACATTTTAAAAAGTGAATACACTTTAGGCTGCTAACAGTTGTATTTCCCTTTATTAGATTTAGATTTTTACTTCTTAAAGGCAAGGATTATCTTTTGATCCTGCATTTTACCTCAATTATTACAGTGGGGCCACATGCTGAGGTTAGGGTCCAAAGTTTAAAAAAATAACAAACAACAAGGAATAAAGCAAAAAGTGAGTGAAATTATGCAATACATAGGGAATAAGAAGCAAAACATTGTTTGATAACAAAGCAGGTTGCTCCGTTATGATTCACGTGGAAGGAATGTTGAAAATTTGCTAGGTACAAAACAAAAGAAGTTTTACTGTCTCCTGCTTGTGAGTAACACAAACTTCAATAAGCTGTAACTCTCACCTTCTGCATCCAACATCTTAGGGATATCCAAATGCTTTTCAGCAATTTCCATGGCAAGGTTGATATTTCCTATGGGGTCATCCTGCAAAGAAGAAAATACAACTAGTCAAAAATAGTTTTTCCTTAAAGAATGACTACAGGAGGTACACAAAAACTTATTCTGTTTTTCCAAACTGTAAACTGGAGTCACAACTATTGTTCTTCAAAAAGCAGAGTATAGGTATATGAACTTTTGGTCTATCTGCTGCTATACTTTCAAATAAGACATTAATAAGCTATTATGTACCATTATGACTCTGCTGCAATTATATTCTGGAGGGAAACGTAGGTAACATATGCAGTGTACACTCATAATTCTGAGCTAATTTTGAATGAAGTTCAGCAGTAATACATACAGCCAAGGCCACCAGCCCAGTAGGCTATACTAGACAGTTCATCAAAAAGTTAACCCTACATGTTTTATACCTACTATACGTTAGATTACAGTGATAAGAATTCTGCCTATTTCTCTGTTGGTCAGGTGCGTGCACGACAAGAAGCAAGCACAGACAGAAGAGCAGCTCTCCAGAAGGAACAAAACTTCCCAGTTTTGACTTGGACAGAGAAATCTGTAACACCTCTATAAACTGGATTTTAGAGCTGTGGAAATTCAGGAACTTCCTCTGCTTTTGAGATTTTGATTTTGGTTTTTGAAGGAAAGAGAAAGGAAGTCAGATAAGCAACACACATTTCAAGTCTTACGCTACAGACAGCTACTGCTGACAATGGAAGAGCGCGTCAGATTAGGGTTCCTCTTAAGGCAGCCTTCCTGTATCAGCTTGGAGTGAAAACACCCTATGTGAAATGGCAGTTCATGGCATTAATGCTATTATTATTTCCACATATTTACAAACTGCTAAATGATTACAGCTACTCTGAACGATGCCAATGTCTACAGAGAGAGGGTGAGAAAACAGGACACAGAAGAGCAAAGTTAGAACTGCTGGAGGGCACTGAAAAAATGTTAATAGGTTTTTAGTAGGGAATTTCCAGGACTTCCACTTGAATACAAACATTTCTTTATAAAGGGATCTAGTCTCAAGCGCGCTTCTTTTGTTACTTTGGAATTAACTTAGTAAGATTACTTACCGTGGAATCACGGCAATTATTTAAGTTTCACAGAAGTCTGTTCCTCATGCACATACATATGCTAGGTAGCATAAGTAGCAATGTCCATGACTTCTTTCTATAAACATATCATACTAGATAGCCTTTCCTTTAAAAATGCATGTTCAATAACACGTGTTATGAAGAAAAGTTTACATTTTGAAACCTAACAATTTGGGGATAATAGAATACAAAGTCTCTAATCACAAGTTCTCACTCTACCATCATTTAGCAGTTTTGTGCATCATTGACATTAAGAGGAACTTGAAGTGTGGACAATATTTAAAACCCATAAGCTTATTTTTGCTGTTACACAAGAGACCATGTGTAATACAACATTTACTAACTGTGCATACAAAAACTATTACTGAAATTAAATAGGACAAAATTACACAAAATCTAAGTGAGACCTATTGACTACTGCACTTTGCTTATGGATGAGTGATGAGCACCCCCCTATTTGTGTGCTCGGTACTAAGTCCACGAGTAAATAGTGCTCTACTGGTAAAGGATTTGTTTAAAATCACAGCAAATTCTGAATAATTGTAGGGGATCTCCATCACCCATCCCTTTAAACAAGACTACAAGCCACAGTAACTAAAAATCTCTGCTACAGCTAACGAAATACCTCATCTAACTTGTCATAGTCAAGAAGATCAGGCCTGTGTCTATGGATAAGGGCGCTGAAAGCAAGGCCATCTTTCCAGCTACAAGTTCACACAAAACACGTTAGTGAGGAAAGGAAAGGACAGCATGCAGGAGGTAAGAAACAAGACACCAAGACAGCTGTTAATGTAACCAAAATGGGCAGTCAATCAAACACAGCCAAGTCAGAAAAGCAAGATCTATTTTAGGATTTTTCTGCATGTGCTTTACGTGCCATAGCTCAGCCTCAGTTTGAAACCTGACCTGTTCTTATTTTAGAAACCTCTAAGAGGGAAATAGTAATGCTGGAGGAGATCTGCTTATGTTCTATCTCTTTCTCAGCACTCATATATAGGATAGTTATACTGTGCAGTTTTTTAGTACTGCGTACCACTTTTTCGAAGTACAAATTTGATCAGACTAACTTCTATTTGTGCCATGCTTAAGCACATGTACACAGAGACACATGGCTTAGTCCTTCCATGAACCTGTTTATCTGTAGAAAAGGTTGTATATAGAATAAGAGAACAATCTGGTCTTGATGGCTAATATTTTACACTTCGTTTCAGATCTGCAGTTGTCTTAACCACTGCCTGAATTAAAATCTTATCTGGTTAGGAATAAGTTCATTTAATTTTCGGCACTTGGGGACCCCAGTGTGAATTTAGCATATGTATAAATCAGACTAAGTTTTTCAAATAGTTTCATCTCATTCATTCATCTTTTCCCTCATCAAAAGCTTTCTGATAACACTTGATTCCACTAGCAAAATCAGTTTGTAATGGAAGGGCATGGAATGGAAAATATAGTCTATGATTTACCAGTCTCTCTCATCAATGAAAAAGTTGTATTCAACAAATTAAAACCATGGTTAATTTTTTGCTTTTAGTGATGTTGAGGTGAGACATCAAGATGCATTCACTCCAGAGAGCAGAAAACGGTACATATGTATTGAGTGCTAATGATACAAAACAGGATGGACTGCATAATACTATCAGTGCTGAATGAAGAATTCCAAGGTTGGAATTTAACATCCATATTGGGCAGCGTGACTTCATCAACTGCCTAGCAGCTAAGGACCAGATAATTTGCAATTAAATGCTGAATTCATTTCAATGGGAAGGAAAGAAGGACACAGGATAGTCATGGGGTCCTTTCCTCCATCGTCACTCATTTTTTTGGAGGGAGCTTAGAAAGCCAGTCAGAATTAGTATGCACTCCTCTGCTTGTGTTTTAGAAAACATGCTCAGCAAAACAGAAGTGAGCCAAATGACTGCAGGACAGCATGCTGTACCACCCAGATTGATGACCTTATTTAGCTTGGAGTAGTCAATAAGATCAGGTCGGTGTCTGTGGATAAGTGCACATAATCCAAGGCCATCTTTCCAGCTTTACAACAAAAAATAGAATGGAAAAACATAGTTAATAAATTCATGGCATTTTACAGTTTGATCCTTGCTCAAGGCTTAAAATCAAGTAGGAACTACAGTCCATACACACTTAAGGACTTTCTAGGCAGTGTACATTACGTGCAAGTCCCTGATTTCAATTGCTTAATTTGCACAGAGTTCCAGGATAGCTCAGAGTACACATTCACCAATGAAAGTGCACAATCTCCTATTACACTTACAGCATATTTGTGGAAAAATAAAAGGAGAGCAAATCTGCAATTACTTGAATTTGCTGAAGCAATTGGCTTTTTCGGTGTCAGTTATTTCAGACAAGTTTAATGGCACAACCATGTTGTTCTCACAGAAGTATGAAGCCATAAATCAGCTTACTTTATTGAAAACACGTATATGACAGCTTTGATCTGAGCTCTCACATCAGGCCCACTACCTTTCAAGGCAAGAATAGTCAATGACTCGAGCTACAGATAACATCTATTTGGGAAAGATTATGAGATTCCTTTCAGCCAGAAGCAATCATTCTGAAAGATACTTCACATTAACACTTTATGCAGTCACTGGGACTGTGGGTTTGGGGTCTTATCCTGTGCAGTAATTGTGTGATACTAAACACATTAAGACTGTTAGAATCCATGCCACTGAGATGTCTGGGTAGATCCTTCAAATAGCAGAACCATCTCCAGTAAAAATGTAATATGGTTAAGCAGAATATACATACATTGTATAATAAAAAATCATGCAGAAGGTAAAACTGAATCAAAATGAGCACCAAGCTAACAAAAAGCTTTTTTCCCCAAAAGGTATAGACTAAAATGGTCTGGACAGCCCATTGTAAAGTAGCTCTGTAAGAGACAATCAACCCAGACATTACCTAAGGTACTTCCATTCAAGATGTTTTTCCCCACACCATGTATCAGACCAGCATATATATGTATAAACACTAAGATTCTCATCATGTAATTTACATCCATATAAAACTCTACTGAAATATATCTCTATATATTCAAGGAAAATAACTCATGACAAATTTCAGATCTCTCAAAGGCAATACAGGGACTGTAAATCAAACATTCTTTTTATCTGTGGATGCATGTGTGAGCGGTATCTTCTCTATCACTACATGTGCTTTAGGTGCTGAACATTAAGAACAAATTCAAAACACCAAAATACTGTAATACAGAGCTCTTGTTGCAAGTATTATAAAGAGTTCAGGGAAGGCAAATCATGTGATTAAACAGGGCAAATGGGAAGTCATGTTGTTTAATGCGGTGGGTCATCAGTAGAGCTCCAGGAACTAGCCCAGTGAAATCCCAAAGCCAGGCAGCCCGCATATGACCTGGAACTCTCTTTCTAGTCCTTAATGAAAACACAGAAGCAAGGCTGGAGCTTCACTAAGTTTTCCAACCTAGGTAATGATTCTGATTCTGAAAACCAACATGTTTAAAGTGCTGCTGTTGTGTACTGAGTGCATTTTGGCTGCTTATTAGTAGCTATGTTACAAAATAATAGAGACTGATTCAGCATAATGAGATATTTGCATGCTCAACACATTGGTATTTTTGCCAAGAACAGCCTATACCTACAGTGGCTCGCATTTGAAAGCAGTCATTTGCCAAGTCACTATACTGTGGTACTCAGGCATTCCCAGGTACCAAGGACCTCTAATAATGCAATAAGGTCATTCTGTATGTAGTAGGGATTTTTTTCTTTTAAATAGTGACTATGGAAGCCATGGTAAATAATGCCAAAGGCTAACCAAAATTAAATTCTGAAGACAGAGCATAAGAATTTGAAAAGAAGTCTAGTTAACAGCGAAGAGTGAAATTCTCCTGTCACATATGTACCTACACAACTGTGGCAAAAATTTGACCGAAAATATTTTAGACTGCTTCTACCCCTTGAAATAATGGAAATTTACCTAAGATGGAAGTTCTGAATGTTCACATTTCTGTAAGGAGCAGTTTTTCTTTGACACCACAGCAGCAGCCCTTCTTTGGCAGAGGTCTCTGTAAGAGACACCAGAAAGTCAAAAGATGAATAATGTACAAAGTATTTAAGTAATTAATTTATTGTCATCTTAAATGTGGTCAGCCACCTTAAAATGGTTGGCATAAGCCAACATTTAATGCTAAAAGATACTCATACAAATGAACTAACAGGGGTCCATTAGGACACAGAAGTCAGCTCAACTGGAACAACACAGACTAGCATCTCAGTCTGCACAATAATTCCAGGATATTAGAAGTTTAAGAAATTATATTTGTCGGACAGCAGAATGCATATTTGGACAAAAATACACAACACAAAGATAACAGAACTAGACATAAGATATTTGCATTGGTGCCTACATGAAATATGGTTGCGGTCTCAAACCATTTGCTTACGGGGGGGTATAAGTGCTGAAAAAATACCTTTATTACCTGAACCCTGTGGGCATCTGAATGCCTAAGCAAAGGATGGAAAAGATCAAATAGACTATTAGCTCCACATTTAATATCCCACAAATTACAGGCACAATAGCATGCAGAGCTTGAATTGACTCTACTTTCATTGAAAATTGAGATTAGTTTCTAGAATTCTAGACTTTTCACAGCATAGACTTGATTTAAACAGTGTTGTAACTACAACGCACTTTTTGGAGCCAGTTACCAAGCAAAAGTTAAGGGAAAAAAAATCTGATGCAGTAGAGGGTAAAAAAAGTGACAGAAAGAGGATGGATATAATCAGATAATATTTGCAAAGAATATGAGAAACAGACAGGACTAAAAAAGTATGTTGGAAACAGGACCACCATACAGGGGTACAGCATAGTTTTGGGCCACTGAAGCTCGNTTCTCATCATGTAATTTACATCCATAAAAAGCTCTACTGAAATATATCTCTATGTATTCAAGGAAAACAATACATGAAAAATTTCAGATCTCTCAAAGGCAATACAGGGACTGTAAATCAAACATTCTTTTTATCTGTGGATGC
>VZSF01004158.1:0-137895 GCA_013398295.1 Chionis minor
GGTGAAAAAAAATGTCCCGAGGCGGCTTCTAAAGACCAGCTGCTGATAAACCTCATGAGTTTTCCCCAAGTTTTACTGCAGCGGCTTTTTGGATAGGCAGGTTGCGTTCCCTGCAAACCTCCTGGAAGTTTATTTAAAAAATACTTTCAAACGGAGTGTTGAGTAAAATGGAAAAAAACCAAGTTGGGTAAAAGTAGGTTTAAACAGTTTGGTGAAAACAGGGAACACCCTGTGTAGCTTTGCTTGTATGTATGTTGGGATTGAACATACGGATTCTTAAAACGATCTGTTTGCCTAGTATAAACCAAATTAGACAGGAAGGTGATCCCAAATAATAGTAATAACTTTTAAAAGAACTGCTTTCAAACATTAGTTATGAACATATTAGACCAATACAGCTAATAGCCCTTCAGTTGTCCCTGTAAACTGTGTGACCACATTAAGAAGGAGTCGGCTTAGTCCAGCTCAGTAGGTGTGTACCATGAAATTTGTTCTGCTTTAAAATGCACGATAGCTACTGAAAAGCTACAGATGTCCTTGAATCTGAGCTGATAAATCCAAGGACGTTTGTATAATTAAGTATATTATGTAAATAAATGTAATGTGAGTTAAATATTTAGAAGGTGGAGGAAGTGTTTTCAGTCAGGACATTAAACCCCCAAGAGCTTGAATCACCTTGGGGAGAAGTTACTGTGCAAAAGTTAGCTAATGAATATGTATTATCAGGACTATAGCTGCTTTCCGGTCTTTTATTTCCCTCTTCTCCCCAAGTAAGCTTTTGCTAGGAACTTAAATGCAAGTCTCATAATTGTTTTGCTGAGAAAACAAAATTTAAAACTTTTAGCTGAGGAGAAGCATTTCTTATAGGCCGCAGTCAAACGGTACTTCCTCTGGGTTTACTGTTCTTACTGCAAGAAGCCATTCTGGCACTTTTTACACCTGCTTTTGAGGGATGCCCTGAGGCTGCTCTCAAGACTGATTTGCTGGCTATCCAGAGATCTCATTTACAGGCATGGTCCACAGGTGCAGCCTTGGAATACCCTTTGAAGGACACGCATGTGTGAGCATGCTGGAAGGGTTTGTGTGTTAACAGCAGGTTAGGTGGCTTAGAAGGTTTAATACACTCCTGGGCACATCTAGATCATCCTTCTGTAGCCTGATGATGAAGCTGGGATGGGTGGAAGGCAGGTGGATCTAGGAGGATCTCTGGATTCTCTTCGGAATAGCGTTCACCAATACATGCATGTGTGTGATGTGTATGAGACTACAATAGGATTAGTAATGCACTGATTCAATGCAAGGGTCTTCAGGATTAGAGTTCAGGGAAGAAGGTAAAACATTCCATAAAACGAGGAAAATATGAGTAATGATTTGAGTGGACAAATGAAACAACTTAAGTGAAAAGTGATTTAAAAAAAATATTTAAGTGGGTTTTTTTTGCAAATCTGGGAATTTGAGGATGCTTTTTAAAAAGATGTCAGATAAATAGCCTAATATTTCATACTTTCAAAGCCAATCATGCAAGTAAGTAATAGAGTATGGGTTTTGCCTCTCTCAGAACTCAGATGGGGCTGTTTAGTAAAGATATGCGTGTGTGTAAGCATGTGGGCAGTACTCACTAGAGTTCTCCCAGTGTGATAATCATAAGTGATGAACTTATAGGCCTAGTCAGTTTGAGAGGGACTTTATTAATGGCATGTACTGCCATTAAAAATCCCCTCAGCGTTTGGACCAGAATCTTGCTTGCTTCGCATTCCCCCTGGAAACTAAGAAAAACTTTCTGAGTACAATTGCACTTGTGTACTAGAACTGATTGCTTAAACAAGAAACACTGAAGGTCTCCCTTATTAGAGACTTTAGAAAGAATGTCAGGGAAAGTTCCATCAGGATTTTTCCTGATATCCTGTCTGCTCCATTATCTGAGACGTTGATGGAAACAGTGTTCAACAGCTTGTTTTAGTCTTCTGAAAAATGAAAGTAGGGAAAGGTAGCAAATGATGACTGAAAGGGGGATGTTTACGTCTTTTGAAACAATGTCTCAACTAGATTCATTCTTCATCACAGTAGGAGACTCTTTGATCTAACTTTTTTTTTTAAAAGCTNAAATTTCAAGAACTTTCTCAAAATAATCATTCCCTAATATTTCTACGCAAGGAAATAATTTTCATTAAACATTTCTCAAGTATTTTTAGCCTGTTGATTTCGTGAGAAAAATCTGTGACAGATTGCTGCAGAGGAAGTGAAATGGTATTTCCTGAGATACTGGCAAGAAAGGGAAGTAGGCAAATGGGAATAGGGAATCCTTTACAGCAATAAAAGAAGCTTTAAAATATGTTAAATAAATAAAATTATGTACTAAAATTCTGGCCTATCTAATTTTTCTGAGTTTCCAGAATCTAATTTCACATGGGTTGAAGAGTCTCAGTTTGTTTATCATGTTGTTTCTGTTTTTCTCAGGACTTACATTATACACAGTACAAACAAATTATGGTAGATGCCATAGTTCACTTCACTTCTCACATTAGTGACACTGAAATGTGTGACGTAATTTAAATATGAAATCTTAGTTCATCTGAAGTAAGTGATTTGATTTCAGCTATATGCTTGAAGCATTCTTTGTGAAAGAGGATGTTTCAATATGGGCAAAAGATCTTTGGATATTATTGTAGACAATGAGGAACAAACCTTTTTACTGGCTGCTTTCATTAAAATACCAGACACACTGGCACACATATGCATATAAACAAGTAGAAAAAGTGTTTCTAAATAAATGAGTAACAACAGCCAGTTTAGGGTTGTTATGAACTGAGTAGGTTTGTCTATGTTTGAGTTGTTAATGGAGATAATTTTTCATCTAAACTGGCCTTTCAGAAAGCAAAAGCATTCAGAAACAGAATCATAGAGGCTCATATTTCTTTCTCATTGTGGTCTCCTGGGGCATAGAACTGTCACGTTATGCTCTGCAATACTTTTAATCCCTGGTATGTTTTCAGGGAAGGGTGCAAAGATGTCAACTGCAAATGTTTCATTTTGATGTTTCCTTTAAAATCAGGTTTATGCATTTGTTTAAAGCTTTAAACAGATAGAATATCAGATATGAAGGTGTTAGTTCACTTTTTACCTAGCCTCTTAGCTTGCTGTCATAGAGCAAGAAGCCCTAATGTAAGCTTAACTAATTTGGATATGTGTAATCCTATTAATGAAGAGGGGTTTGGCATTGTTCAAGAAGTGGCTTCGGATTGTGATTTCTTCAGTGGCAGCTCTCATTCCAGCTGTATGTTTCCCACATCACCTCTTATGTTGTTCTGTGGCTGCCTTCAAAACTAGAGCTTGTGGCTGGTTTTACCTAGCTAGGTTTTAATTAGATAATTTCTCAGATCTGTTTTAGCTGGTGATCATACATATCTGTCTGTTTCCTTAAGCTGTGTTACGCTTGTAACAATAACTTTTTACTGAATGTGTTTCCTATACAGTTTTTTATGGATGTAAATGGAAAAGGAAATAGCATGCATTGGCATAAATGGCAGAAGTACCATACATCTTTGCCCATAATGGTAAACTACTCATGGGAAACTTTCTCTTTTATAGTACAAGTGTGTGCCAAGAATGTCTAAGAATTCGTCTTGTAATGGAAAATGAACAATTCTGCCTTTCCTGATGAAGTTTTCTTGTGCGATAAATTGTTTTTCAACAAAGCGTCCAAAAGCATTGGAGGAAAATGCCCATGAACAATTTGATAAAAGATTTGAAGGGGAACAAGGAGAAAAAGATTTTCCAACAGCTCAAAGTGAAAGACACAAAAGATGTTGCTAGTAAATTAGTAGAGGCCCTGTGATGATAATCATTACCTGCAGTGGGTTTGATCTCAGTTACTGCATAGATTAAAATGGTTGCTGTACAAATGCATATTTCCTTCACTTCATAACAAAAGCAGTGACAATAATTCAGCAGCAGGGAGTAGTCCAAGATTTTTATTGTTTTTTTTCAAGCCTTCATTTGGCACTGCTGTTCCAGTGCTGCCCATGCCAATGCTGGATGTGTCAGACCTCTGACACTTCTAGCATCTGGAAGTCTGGAAACAATCTGCCTGATGTTATTGGCATTCCCTTAAGAACTGGCATTGAAGAAACAGAACCAAATTTTAAGAATGTGATTACAATAAGAAGAGCTGTGATTAAATTTATTAAGCTCCTTGTATTAATGTACTTCGATTTTTATTTTTTTTTCACTAAATATATAGTCAGTTTTTAAATCATTTCCTCTATCCAAGTCAGTATGCTTTCAAGTTAAGAATTGCTTTGATTTTAAAAAGGGATCATCTGAGCTTTTGGGACAGATGGACAAAAATTAGAGCTGATGATACTGAAGAAAAGCTGAGGAGGTTGAAAAAGGTAACAAAATGTGTCTGTTAAGGTCTTTTCTGGTTGAGTACTCTGCAGTCATTTGGACCGAAGAGATTTAACCAAGTCATACACCAAGGACATTGAGTGGTTAGTGGATGTTAACAAATCAGATTGAGAGGGACTAACCAGTAAGAAAAGCCTAGCAACGTTTTGGGTTTGAGGAACCATTGCAGCATTAGAGAACAGCCTAGGAAAGGGTGAAGGGAAGTGCCCAACAATTACAATATGGTGTACGATAGAAATAAGTGTTGCATGTTATTGCCAGTTTCCTTATTCCCTTGCTCTAGTGTTTTAATGAGTGCAAAGTAAATACTATATATAATTAGGATTGGTACTTTGAGGAGCGCAAAGGAGTATACTGTGGGCAACTGCTGGAATAGTAAAAACCAAATGTGGCAGAAATGCCAGATGAGAAGTTTTTCTCAGTGGTTTAGGCTCAAGACAGGGTGGTTTCCTTTATTGCTCTGCTGTGCTGCTGACATGGCAGGGCAAAGCAGCCACATGTTGCGACTGTCCCTGTTGATCATGGGCTGCCGCAACTGTTTGCACCAGGGATTAAATTAGGGCAGTTCTGTGTGATGATTACGTGGGGCTTGTTGGCTACTGTTTTTTCTCTGTGTATGTATCATGTGTTGCTCTCCTTTCAGTGAGATTTATCCCTGATATTTAGTATAATTTCTTCCTACAGGATAAAGTAGCATGTAAAGACTTTAATCTCCTAATGATTTAGTGCTTGATGATCTTCAGTGAAGAGATTCGATGACCTTGGAATCATGAGTGTGCAGTGACTGCAGGACTGTTGTTTTTGATTTCTCTAATGTTGGGGAAGGTTGTTAATCCCATTTGCATATACATTTCTACAGGCATATTTCTGTACGTGATTTTTTTTTCCGCAAGATTCCTTGCAAAAAAAAAAAAGGCAAGTAAGTTTTGTTTTGCCCTTCAGCACAGGAGAGGGTTCATTACGTGTGAGTGGTTTCCTTAGCTACAATAAAGACATCCACCCTGTCAAAACAAACTTTTTTTTGTAGCGATCTGTCACTTACAAGATATTTTATTTTCATTTTGCTTGTACATGCTACACTATATCATTTTAGGCTTTAGCACAACATGGTAACATTGCTATTTTAAACTAGCCTCTCCTTTGGGCATCAGTGAGATCATCTCAGGACCACCAGGATTATAAATACTGTATGAGAAGGTCAGGTTTAAAGTTTCCAAATCTCCATAAGAAAGCAAGCTTAATTTTCAATCCCCTTTATAAAGCCTGATAAATTTATTATCCTCTACAAGCATCAAAAGAAAGCAGCTGAAAATTAAGCTGAAATGACATCTGTTCTATTTCATTCCTGTTGTAACTCGCTAGCTGTTGTTAACTTGTTTACAGATATAAGAAAAGTTATGTTTGTATCCTTGGATCATATTACTTCCCACAGGGATATGACTACACTTCTTGAGAAGAGAGGACTAAAGATGAGCAGACGTGCCTAGGTCTTTCATGTTTGATTGCCTTTATTTTAGGACTCTGTTGACACTAGTGAGAATGCTTTTTCCACTGTCACGTTTTCTATCAATATACGTTGAATTTGTTACTTTCTTTATATCTTCTACTGCAGTTAATGTGTGTTTTATTGTAGTGGTCTGTCATAGCAGACTGTTTTTATGTGGTTTGACAAAACTTTAAATCCAGTTTGAGAGAAAATAGCTAGAGTTTAAGAGTGTCTAGTTTGCCTACGCTAACTGCTGTTTAAAACCTCACTTGAATTAGACCTGGCTCTTCCAGTTGCTTTTTTTCAGATCCTTAGGAAGACCATGGTATCCATATAAGTTAGGGTCACTTTTCATTTGTGCTAAAGGAAAAATACTACATTATTAGTGCAAAATATGATGTAAGCTTCAGTTTGATATTTGGACTAGAAATAATTTTATTTATTTCTTTGAAAGGTCAAAAGTTTTGCTCAGTTCTTCTTAAGACTGTTTGTGTTTATAATCATACTAATTTTCTCACTAGGCTTTAGAAGGTCTCCTTCCATGGGAATTTAGGAGTTCTGGAAGAAATCCCTGTTTTAATTGGGAAGGTGGGATCCTGTGGATTTTGTTCATTTTGTGAGACAGCGAGAAGGGACACAGCAGGAACACAGATGCAGGGATCAGACATAGCAGTTCTGTGCAGAGTTGCTCTTACTTGAAACTGTTATTGCAAGCTTTCTTTGGGAAGAAGAGCAAGGCAAAGTAGACTTGGCTGATGATGATTTGTATCAGGAGATAAATACTTGCAACTTACTCCACCTCTTTGACACCACCGTAGCTTTAAAAATCACTGCTCCCTCAGTTCTTCTGGTCTAAGTATATTTCTGATTATTCCCTAACCCAGCTCTTTCCAATGGCGTGGTTTTGTGGGGTTTTTTGTTTTTTTTTAAAAAAGTTATGATTAAATTCTTGGAACTGAGTTGGTGTGAGCTGGGTGTAATCAGGCAATAGTTTAACTGGAAAAATTACCAAGAAAAAACTTCCAGTAAAGGAAAAGATAACAGGCACCTGTGGCAGCAACCTCCCAACTGGAATGTACAGCACTTTCAGTCATCTGACTAAAGCTTTCACACACGGGTGATTTTGTGACGTTGTGTCTAAAGGTCTGAGTGTTTGAAGCACTTAATGCATTGCATTTATCTGTGTGTTGGATCTCTTTTAAAACCAGTGATATTCTAAACTCGCTTTCAATGGTGTAAATTAAGAGCAATACCATGAAAGGCAATGCATTCATATTATTATAAAGTTCATGTCAAAGCTAGTTATGCTGGTAATGCTTATTAGTTACATTTTATTCAAGTGACTTCCAGGCAGTTGCTTCTGTAAGTTAGAAATAGCCATCGTTAATTAAATTGTTACATAAATTACAATTTATGTAACAATGGTCCTTCTTATTTATTCAGAATCACATATGAAATGCTATAAATGGAATAAAATTACTCAATCCAGATAAGAAATATTTTACAGTTTGTTTCATGGTATGACAAGAGGTATTTGGCCTGCGTATGCAGTTGAATTTCAGAAAATGTTTTGCTTCGTCAATGGATGGAATTAGCAGAGTTGGCACACTTAAAATGAAAAGGGGTAGACAGGAGTCATAGCATGTGTTTTCAGATGCAGAGTTCCCAAACTGTTGGTTTGTATCTGGGATTCCGATTCATAGATTATAAATTCATAGATTATAATGCCAGAGGGGATCATTTTGTAATCCTGTCTGAGTACCAAGGACACAGTATGCTAGTAGCAGTTGCGCCACTGCCAAAAGGAGAGGTAATACAATCTCTCTACTCCTACTTGATATTCCCATTTATACAGGCAAGCTTTGCCTTAGGCAAACTTCAGCCACTACGGAAAATATATTCAAACACCTGCATATGCTTGCTAGCATAGATAGCTCCCATGCATGCTCCCATGCCTACCTTTTTGTTTCCAATTCATTTATTCTAAAGCTGGTTGTGAAACTTTATACATTTACTGCATATACCAGTTGGCCAAGGAGCTCCGACTGCTGCGTGCTGCTGGTACCCCACTCAAAGGATAGTTGTGTTAGCTGCAGGTCTTCAATAACGAGTTTCTATTTTTGTCCCCATTGCATTGATTAACATGGCTAACTGGAAGAGGGTGGGACCAGTCAGAAACAAACCTGGTTTGTGTTCATTCTCTGGTGATAGTTTGAAACTTTCATCAGGTTTTAAGGCATTTTTTTATGTGCTGTAGTGACTTTTGATGTTGCTCTAGTTCGCTAATCAGGTTCTGTTTGGGCATCGTGAGGAGCACTGAGCAAATGAAAGATGTGCTAACCAGTGGAAACCAACAGAGCATCCGGAAATACTCCTCCGACATAGGGAGAATGCAGTTTCCTGCACACTACCCGGCTGGCAAGAGCAGGCAGAAACGCATCGGAGCATCAGAACAGATTTTGTTCCTATTCCAATATGTATCATAAGGCTAACTGGGAGGAAAGAGTTCCTGCTGCAGGTCCTGAACAGCCTCGCTGCTGCTCTGAATAGAAATTTTGTTTCTACCTTGGGATGTTACAACTGCAGAGAATAAAGAGATGATTTTAAAAACAATACAGAACAAAACACCAACCTTTAAATGGCTGAGCACTTTGGGAGGTGGATTTATTTCTTCTTCTTTTTTTTAAGTTCTACTAAAAAGATAAAGACTATGTGTTCTCCTCTGCTAACATGTTTATAAAAATTATTCCCTGAAAGATAGCGTTTATACCAGCATACAGTTGTTAATGCTGGTAAGATGTAATAGCTTCTCAGTTTAGTGTATTGATGCAGTTCTTGTGTTCACATGTTATGGAATAATAATCAAAGTACATCAGTGCAAGAATCCAATATCACAAGTAGATCAGCACATAAAAAGCTTGGCAATGCATTTTCTTTTAAAATAATGTACTGAAAGAAACATTGGGATGTTTTATGAGGTAGCTTAAGTTCCTCTAATTCCTTCTGGTACTGGGACAATATATAACTATAAACTTTGATTATTAGAAGTCTGAAAATATAGATCAAAAATGTCCAGAAAAAAATCCCATTTTTATCTGAGTCCAACTTAAACATTCTTTAAGAGTAAGTTTAAAAAAACCCCAAGCCTCACCATATACGATTACTGTGCTCTGAAAATAATGTCTGGTATGTTTCCTGTTGTTTAACTCTTGAAAACAACATGTTGCAGCTCTTCCTAGTAACTTAAAGTCTGTTTTCCAACCTGGAATGACAGGCATTTTAGGTTGTTGAAGTTAAACCACATTGCTGGTAGTCTGCTGGATTTTAGAAGAAAGGAGGCATAGCTTGCAGCACCACAAGGTAATAGAGCATTCCTTAGGCAAAATATATTGAAATAATACATATTTAATGCTGTTAATAGAGCCTCAACTTCTAGCGCTTTCAAAGTTAATAAAAACCGATTTGTTAAGCGATGTAGGTACTTTCAAAAGGCTGAACACTACTTTTCCACTGCAGGCTACGAGTGACTTCAGTAAAAATTATTATTTTTTTTTAGATGTCCAATTTGAATGTGAAGAACTTTAACTCCTACCAAATACTGTAAGAAACAAGCATACATTTGCTCTGAAACTTCAATAGAGCTGATAGGAAGAACAGCAGCTGTGGCTGCACAGTCAAAAAAGTATCGCTGTATCTAGGCAGTGCCTCAAAGGATTTTTGTGGAGATGAGCTTTCTAAATGATACTTAAGTTCCTTTATTCCTATAGTAAAGTATCTGTCCTGTTGTCTTTGGCATGCTTAATATTTTCTGGTTCTCAAGTTCCACTTCATTGCTGCAGTTGGCTGTAATCAATAGCCCCAATCACCTGCACTTGGCAGGTTTCCTGCATGTGATACAGTTTTAATGGAGTCATTAGAGATTAAAATGGCTTAACAGAAGGGACACAAGTGCTGTTGAAAGTGCTGGAATCTCTGAAGGAGCAGTAAGGAAGGATTCAGGTTGAAGTGCTAGTGTTCAAGACAATGCTGTCATCCCAGTTGCATGCTTAGCCTTTTGGAGTTTCAGCGCTCACCTGATGGTTCCTTCTTGGGAGCAGAACTTGTTGCACCAGAGTAGTTTAATGGGAATATGCAAGCTTCCCAGATTTTGGGACTGAATGCCAATTGTTATTTCTGGTCATATCATCATTTCACAATACAGATGATGCCAAAGTGGCACTGGTAATTAATCTGTCAGAAGCTGTTGCCTTAAAATTGTTGCCCTTCGCTAGAGAAGTTTTTGAAGGACCACTAAAGAAGGCAGATAGAGTCCCTAGAGACCTAGGAAAGTGGCAATGGTGAAAGATAAATAAAATTTGAGATGCATGGTGCACAACAGAGATTCTTTGAGCTGGGTCTTGGTATTAAATGGAAGCTCATTATGCAGGGCTGCGTTTGAAGCAAGAGCCAAGCAGACATACCAAAGGTCTCTTGGTCCAAGTGGAAGCATCCTGAGGGTCCAGAGAATACCATCACTAGGTGTGTTAATGTTGAGACCACTTAATGAAATACCATTTGAGGAAAAGAAGGGAGCTTATATGGTTGCAGTGTACCAGGTAGTTTTCTGCACCTTCAGTCATGTGATCTTCAGACTAAGCCAATACAAGCTTTTAGGTTCCCCTTATACTTCATCAGCAAAAGAAATGGCTCATATAGACCCTATATTGACTCTCAGAACTCAAGTAAAATTAGGAAAGGAATAATATCTTTAATATCTGAGCTATTAGACTGCCAATATGCTGCTAGAATATCTATGAAACTGAACATGAGATCTTACTGAGATGACCAGACAATAAACAAAAAATATCTCCTCAGACCAGCGGTACGTTTTGCAAGTTTGGTCATGTCTGTTGGGCGATTTCATGCTCTGCTACTACTTTAATCATATTTGTAAAAATGTGATTAATTGAGCTGTAAAAATATACTAGAGAAGACGCTTGTTTAGGAAACACAGACAAACATGAACAGTGCACAAAAACAGGTCCAGAGCTGTCAACACTAGTTTTAAACTAGAGAAGTGCTGTTTTATAAGGTCTGACACTGAATTCTTGATTTATATTATCTCTCCAGAGGGACTGAAAGTAGATTCAGAGATTTTGGCAATTAAAGGATGTATCATATCTGATGATGTTTCTGTGTATGCCAGCTTTCACAGTTGATTGATTAGTGTTCCTTCTTAAGCATTTGCCAAAGGAGACAGCATGTGTCTGGGTATCAGCTGTTCAGAAAAATTTCCAAAAGCATGAACTGTCCTTCATAAACATCCTCACACTGGTACATCCCACCTTCTAAAATTTTAGGATACAAGAAAAGTGCTGTTATCTCAAATTGTGAATCCTCAAGCCTGATTTCATTTGTTCATATTCATGTTGCTTAAGAAAAGCAGAATATAACTGTAGCATTAGTGACAACAAATACTTTTTGAAGGAGCCTGGTTCCCCGTTTTCTCAGGAAATACAAAAAGTTGTTGTTCGTAGTAGAGATTAAATCAGTGTTAAATGGAGTGGGGGTTTTTTTTTTAAAGTTTTCATCTTGCTGTCATCTATAGACAAGCAGAAAGGAAAGCTGATTGTTTCAGGAAAAAGTAACTAACCTCTTTCTCAAGCCTAATTAGAGCTATAATAAAATAAACTAGTGTTTCAATCAGTGCAATACATCCAGTCTCAGACCTCTTAAATATCATGTAAAAGAGTCTCCTGCATGATGTATTGACCTTCTAGATAGTTCATTACCTTTAACTAGATCCAGGTTCCTACAACTGGCTCATTATCTCTGGGAGACAAGCTAAATACCCAAGATGGTTCTGCTTTCTTCAGGATTCTCTGGACAGGTTATAACTGCAGTAGCAAGACACCTGAGAGTCCTCCCCAGCCCAAGGATGAGCTTCCCAGCAGTTTGCTAAATCAAATGAAATTTACGCATGCACCAGTTTTTCTGTTACAGCTGCTCCTTGGCTCTCCCGTAGCAGGTTATCTGTTTAAACCTCATTGTTGAGCTCACATCTTCCAAACATGAGAATTACTTTTGTCATATTTAAAGACCTATTTCTTAATGTTTTCCTTCATGCCACTGCTTAAAAAAAAAAACCAACTTGATTTGTTGGTGGGTTTTTTTTTTTATAACCAGTAGCTTTTGGGTCTCTATGTTGTGTTTCAGCATATGTCCACATTTTGAAAGGGATGTCAATTTCCATTTTCCTATATATTGCATACGAACAAATGGGCAAATAAGTAAGTGAAGAGTAAATGAAACTCTGGAGGAATATGTGCTATATTATTAATTTTCATAAATGACTGTCCTCTCTCAGAGTTTTCATATAGCAACTCCACCCATTCAGCCAACACTCTTCATTATTGGCAAATGACTGGTGACTGTCTCAGTTCTCCATCCAACAGATGCCCTCATTCTAGCCACTTCTGCATCATTCAGACCTTGTATCAAATCGGCAAAGATTTGTGATCATTTTGGAAAATGGAGGGCCTTTAGCACCACAGCAAATAAGTAGTCAGATTTCCCAGCTATATCAGTAGGAGAAAACGTTTCATCAGCGACAAACGCTAAGCCTATTGAGAAAACCTTTAATTTTTAGAACTCTCTTTCATTTCTGTTCAAATCAAGTCATGACCTTGATTTACTGACCTCTTCCCAAGTTTTGGTGTTGTCTTATCATTCTTTTAAAGCCATGTGTGAAAATCCAGTTTCTTGAGGAAAATACCAGCTCCTGTTCTCAGGTCTGGTAGGTGGTCATATAAGGTATGCACTGTAGCAGACTCCATGAAGTGGTAGTGGTGTTAACTGGGAAGATCATCACTTGACAAGGGGACTCTGTGAAGCTGCAAAGACTACGCACGCTCCCGACTTCATACAGCCCTTCCATCTTGAACGCTTAGAGAAGCAGTAGCTGCTTGTGGGTGGGCAGGCAGGAAGAACCTCCATTCAAAAGGAAGTATTTGGTGGTGTAGGCTTAAACCCAAAGAAATGACCATGCACAGAAGATGTCCAAAAAGGATGGGCTGGAATAGGCCCGTCAGAGACAGGAATCCATGGGTGGTAATTCAGTCCAGTTTTGTTCCCAGAAAGCTTCAGTTCTCTTCTAGCTTCTGCCGCCACTCCCACATTTACTCTTGCTCTGTCCCAGTCCTGCCTTGGCTCCTTGGTATCATTCGGCTTTCTAATTCTACATGGTCCTGATGAACTCCTTCGGGCCCCTGGTTGTCCTGGCTGAGTCTTCTTTACAGTACTACAGCATCTTAAGAAACTATAAAGTGGAGAAAGTAGTGACCTGAGACAATAATGTATACATTAAAAAAAAAAAAGATGATCTTGTCAAATCATCTGCTGAATGTTTAGAGCTGTAATATAAGACCATTAATCTTCTGATGTTTCTTTTGTTGCAGGGTGGGAATAACGCAGGTCATACTGTGGTTGTTGATGGGAAAGAATATGATTTTCACCTGTTTCCTAGTGGCATCATTAACCCAAAGGCAATTTCTTTTATTGGTAAGATAATTTTGGAATTTATTAAAATAACATTATATGATGGGTAGCCGCAACCACAGTAGCAAGCAAAGAAAAACATAGCTGACTGTCAGTCAGATTGGCTTCAGCTGTTTGACTTTTATGTCACTGCTGCTCTAACATGAAGAGTTACTTTATGTTCAGTATCACTTTAGTGTCTGCTACTAGAAATCTGAAAGAACGAACCCCCTCTTTTCATTGTGTTGTTCTTTTTTATATTTGTACATAGTACAAGTTTGGATCCCACCCTCTACCTGCACACTCTGTTTATGCTTGCAGAAATGCAAATGTACTTTTTGGACACAAACCCCAGCACTTAGGCTAAATAAATAATAATGTTTATCTCCGGCATCTCTTTACTGACTTTCCAGAAATGGACTCCAGGATACAGGGCTGTGCTTGGATGGTCATCATCCAGTCTTTTCTGTTCACATTACCAGCTGTTTAAGCTGATGTTCATATTTCACTGTAAAGCTAAATAGCAAATGACATCATAAGAAATTTTGCATTGCTTAGTGGACATCAGAAAAATATTTAAGTGACAGGCAGATTTAATCCTTATCCTTGTCCAAACTTATGACTCTTTCTGACAGAAAAAGCATACAGACAGTGCAAGAAATTAGTGTTAGTGAGTCATGGATTTTTGTTCCATTAGATAATTTCCAAATGAATGATTGAAATATATAAAATATTTTTTTTCTGGCTGCTAAATATGGTGTATTATCTTGCTTTCCACTTTCCTCCCTTGTTGGTTAGTAAATACTATAACTTAAGTTATCCTAAATTTAGGCTGAGACAGATTCTTGCTGATATTTCTGACGTTCCCAAGAAGGAAGCTGCAGCTGTTTCCAGCCCACTACATCCCTAATTCTCCACGTCTCATCAGCAATGCTCTGTATTGCTCGTGGATTCTGTATTCTAGATCAAAAGCAGGGAGAAGGCATTGCTAATGTATTACAGCATAGCTTGAGCTGAGTTTAAAACAAATACGTGAATATTGAAATTTTAAACTTAAATATTGTCACTCAGGCTGTGTGTCAGTGTTGTAAGGCCACGGACTTGTTTGAGCTTTTACCAGTGAACAATTGAGGCTGAGGTCGTGGTGCAAAGTCTGCCACAAACAAAGACAAGAATCCGCTTACCTCAGCTGGCTTTGGAGCAGGCCCGGCATTCACATCTGAAACAAGCAAACTGTGTTTTTTCTGATTGTAGCAGGCTTGTAGCTGCTTACCCAAAATGAGGTTTTATCCAAAAAATTCTCGAGATGACTTTGTGAGAAATGTGGGAAACTTAGTCTCTACTTTAAAAAAAAAAAAAAACCTTCAGACAGCAACTGTTTACCTGCCTCAAATCCTAAGAATGAGTATTTTATTTCTTGCTTTAAAATGAATCATTTGTATTCCCAAAGGTAATGGAGTGGTTATACATTTACCAGGCCTGTTTGAAGAAGCTGAAAAGAATGAAAAGAAAGGTTTGTATAGAGTAATTTTTAACCTTTCTTTATACTGGCAGCCAGGTTGATAGGGGTTTTTTAAGCCTTTGTTTCAGACCATAAATATTCAGTGTAATAACATTCTGGATTTTTAATGAGGAAAGCAGTATTTAAAATGCTGAATTGTGTTGTAGTCTTTGGACAGATTTTCAAAAACAATCTTTTCATGGGTTTTCAGGGAGTTTTATGGCATTTGATACCAAATTAAATAGAAAATAAAATCCTGAAGTGTGACACAAAGCTCCCTTTGACTCAAACTGGGATGATTTAACCCAGAGTTTTTGTGTCCCCATTTCTGTGCCCAAGTATAAACTCAGTTGGTTCTGCTTTGAGCAAGGCTTTGGACCAGGTGAGCTTCTAAGGTCCCTTACATCTTAAATGGTTTTATGATTCCATATATATAAATTCTCTATTTTCTGAGGCACAAATGGAGTGTAAGTGATGTATCATATAGCGAGTTTAACAAGAATCTTTCCTTAAAATAAGAATTGTATGTAAGCAGTTCTGGCATTAAGAGGAAGTAAGTATCTTTGTCCATACCAAAATGAGAAAGCTGAAAAAGTGAAAAATGAGAAGTTTTTTAACAAAAACATTGCTAGTAAACATTACTCACTCATGTTGTATCCATTTTGTCTACAATCTTAACAAGAAGCTATATAAACTAGGAGAAAGACATAGAAAAACTAAAAGCAAATCTCCATTTGACCAATCAGCACAGCTGAAATCGTACTTTTCTTTGTCTTCTAACAGGTTTAAAAGACTGGGAGAAAAGACTGATTATATCAGATAGAGCACATATAGGTAAGCAATGACTGAAAGGGGAAAAAAGACCTCACAAATGATTGCTTAGCTCATGGTGCTACATTATTACTCCACAGAGCAATTATATATTTGATCTAATATGGCTTCTTTGTGTGTTTTATATCTGAAACATAATAATGGAATTTGTATCCACAAAAGAGTGATGTTTTACATGTTTTCACAACGTTTAAGCAGTATGAGCTCTGTTTTCACAACGTTTAAGCAGTATGAGCTCTGTTTTCACATCAGGAGGTCTGTGCACTATCAGTGATAACGAAGGCACTTAGTCTTGAAATTATAGATGTCTGGGATTTAAAGAATGTTTTTCTCCTTTGGTCTCCCACTATATCCATTTCACTTTCCATTGCAGTGTTTGACTTTCACCAGGCAGTAGATGGGCTCCAGGAAGTGCAACGTCAAGCACAAGAAGGAAAAAAGTAAGTATTTTCAGCACCTTCATTAATGGTTAATAATTATGCAAATTTGAAACATTGGTGTAATTTTGGAAAACAGAAGTACAATGTATCTCTAAAGAGCCTTGCTGATGTTACTAATTCTGGGACTCTCTCTTGGTCCTGCTCATGTTAGTGAACAAACTCTGAGGTATTATTGAAAAGGCAGGGTATGAATTCTTACGTATTTCCACTTTCCAGATTTGAAATTCCTACCAAATCCCCAAAACTCATTTCCATTAAAAAGATGTTTCCAATCCAGTTTGATATCAGACTGGTGACATTCTTTTGAATAAGGTCTAAAGTGTTGGTGCAATTAGGTTCCCCAATTGTAATCATTGATTGTATATTCACTTGCACTTCATGGAGGTATTAGTTTATATTTTAATCTTACACTTGAGCACAATATTTGTACTTCATTCATACTTCATTATTCTGGTTTCTGGAAGAACATAAAGATTTATGTGAATACATGGTATTTTTCTCTCTGCTAGTTTTTGATCCCTCTGCACAATTTCAGCCAAACTTAACGTACAAGTAGAGATCTCAAATTTACTGTATTTCTAAAATGCACGTGAAAACGGGCATGCAGGTGGGGAAACAGTTTCATTTTTATCCTCACCAAGATAAAGGAAGAAAGACACGTTTTATGATGAGGGTGGTGTAACACTGACACAGGTTGCCCAGAGAGGTGGTAGATGTCCCATCCCTGGAAACATTCGAGGTCAGGCTGGATGGGTCTCTGAGCTACCTGCTGCCACTGAAAATGTGAAAATGACATTTGTTTCCTATTGTTTGTGCTAAGGGATGTAGTAGTACCACAGGATAGTATAGTAACCATTATTACTGTTGTAATAGCTGTATATACACATAGTTTTAACTAATTTTGTCTCAGCCAGACCCAAGGCTTAATGCTTTACAGCATACCATGAATATTATCAATACTTATGCAAATCCACTCAAGCATGAAAGTTGCTATATATTTGTTATTATAGAACTTTAATTTTTTTTTTTTATGTCTCAGAAATCCTGCCCGGTATATGGTGTATTGAAGAGCTGTAACAAGATTACTTAGCATAAAGTATATTTTTGCATATTATGCTAAAAAAGAAAAAAAGCGGGCTAAATTTATGCTAAAGCATATTATGCATATACGTGTTTGCGGGGTTTCTTTTTAATTAGCATTGGCACCACAAAGAAAGGGATTGGACCAACATATTCTTCCAAAGCTGCGCGAACAGGCCTTCGAATTTGTGACCTTCTTTCTGACTTTGATGAATTTTCCTCAAGGTACAACTATTTTCATTTCTAAATATTATGTTAGAGTGATACCTTTTGGCTGACAGATTTGTTTTTAAGGAGATGTTTTTTAATGCATGTCTGAATTTTGTATATAAATTGTCTAGAAGAAGAAAACTGAAAGGAATGTGCGTGTATGTTTCCTGTACTTTCTCGTAATTTAAAATGTAATTTTGCACACTACGAAATGCACTGCTTGAGGTATCAAAGTTCTGGGTATTTTCTCCCTGTAGCTCTCTGTATACACTATGTATAATATAAGCTGAGTTCTTGCGAAAAGTTCTGTGAACTCAAAGAGTGTTCTTCATAGTTATGATTTCAATATTTTACAGATTTAAAAATCTGGCACAACAGTACAAGTCAATGTTTCCCACATTGGAAATAGATATAGAAGGACAACTGAAAAAGCTGAAGGTAAGGATTTAACACTTACAGTATTTTTTTTCAGTTTCAGGGAAAGCATAAAAGAAAACAGTAATACATATTTTAACTAAAAAAAAAAGTAACAGAGCTACTACTTATTAATTCCTTAATTAAATTAAAAATATGTATCTTCATTATTACTAAACCATTTAATAACCAGTAGCTATGCTTTGTAATAGGATGTTCTCTTATTGTGGGCATTAAAATAAACTTTGTGGATGATTTAATTCTATAATACTTTACTTTTTTGACATGAAGTAACTGTTGTATTAAAGTAGCCAAGAGAACACAGGGTGATGCTGGCAGTTCACAGTCTCCAGCCATGGCTGATCTAGGTTGTTGGAGAGACTTCCATGCTTGCTGAAGAATTGTTTGTGGAAGCTGTGTTTCAAGATCCTGGTATTACAAGAAAAATATCTTTTTATAGATAAATTCAGAAGAGCCACTGGTAAAATGTCTTCTTTCATGAATATGTTAGGAAAGAGGATGCTAAAAAAAGATCTCTTACCTTTCCTATGTTTTGTCTTCTTCAGAGGTGACACTCTACCTTTAAAGACACTTTTTAATATTTGTCAGTAGTGTGGTTTTGCTTTTGGAGCTTGCACTGTTTCTAAGTCCCACTGTCAGTGTATCTAGACTATAGACACACTATATAGGGACTATATCAACAAAATGAGGTAAGTATATGACATCTCTGAATAGCAACACTACAGACATTATGGTATTCTAATGCCATAAGAAGTCATGTTTACTTATGTGAGTGGTTCAATACATTGATTTGTTTTTAATAGGAGATGAGCTAATGGTTGCGTTTTTCAGGTAAAAGAGTTATTGAAGCTGCTGTATTAGGGTTATCTGTATGTTTCGTGTTTCAAAAGTGAACACAGTATTCCCTGCTTCCAGCCATTGTCTGGGGAAGCTGACATTTCTACTCAAATTTGCAGGGATATGCTGAAAAAATAAGACCTATGGTTCGGGATGGTGTGTATTTCATGTATGAAGCGCTCCATGGCTCCCCAAAGAAGATCCTTGTTGAAGGAGCCAATGCAGCATTACTTGATATTGACTTTGGTAAGTTCAATTCTAAACTCTTAAGAGATTGGTTTTATTTTGGCTAGTTTTATTTTGATTTGTGCTTGTATCAGCTTTATAAACAGCAGGAAAACAGAGAAACAAAACAGTCTCTCATTTAATAGGAACAGATCTCTGAAAAGTAAAGCACAGTAAATCAGAGATTGTATCATTAGCAGGATTAAGCGCTTAGGGTTTAAATATTCATTTCTCCTGAAGTTTATTCCAGCAGACTTGAAATTCCACTCCAGGTATTCTTGTCTTTATTACTTCTAAATGTGCATGCACGTTGCCATACATTCCAGGCACCCACTGCAGTGCTGCTGAAATAATTCCTCTGCAGTGGACGGGAGATTAAACTGGTGCAGATAATCTGTAAATCCAGCTTCTTCAGTTGATTTCTGCTCTGCTCTCGTACCAAAAGTCTGATTAAATTACTTAGGACTTCATGAAGATGAAACGAAGAACCGGAGAGATGCTCCAATCCAGCAGCAATTCACGATCCAGATCGTGAATAAGCTCTGAAGGCTTAGAAAATTTGCTGCAGATACTCAGAGCTATTTGTGTAGAGCACTGGGAGTGTCAGACTGTGAACTTTACACCAGGGTCTCTGTGGACGTTGCGGAAATATTTTGTGATACAGAGGACAGTAAAAAAAAGCTTTACACAGCAGCAGCAACCTGTATTGGATCCACTGCCTGATGGAAGTAGTATTGAGATGCTTTTAAATTTCTCCCTTGTGGGCAAAACTCAGTGGAAGTTGCAAAGGATGAATGCGGAAAAGCTTATGCATTGGAACACATCACACATACTTGATAGCTCTTCAAGTATAAGAAAGTAATATATTTTCTCATTTGTCTTGCTTACTAATACTATGCTTATTCAAATTGCCAGGATAAGTCAGCTATTTGAGTGGAAAAAATTCCTTCATTTTGGGGGGGTTTCTGTGGAGCTTTAGAAATCTAAATATATATTCACTACAGGAGGAAGCAATTTGGGGAAGAACAGTTTCATTTGTTCCCTTAAAAGCAAAATGGACACATATAGTAAGATGAATTTGCCCTGCTCTTTGGCTGCTGTTTCAGTTTACCTTTAAAGCCAAACATAGAGGTGAAAAAAATCTCCTTCCAGCTCGTAAAGGAAAATCAGTCTTTGTTTCTTGTCATTGCTGAAACGGGGCTGTGCCTTTGTGTTTTTCTGGCAGGCACGTACCCTTTCGTGACTTCATCGAACTGCACGGTCGGTGGTGTGTGCACCGGACTTGGTGTTCCCCCCCAGCACGTTGGAGATGTGTACGGTGTGGTGAAGGCGTATACTACTCGGGTGGGAATCGGAGCCTTCCCCACTGAGCAGATTAATGTAGGTTTAATGTTACAAAGTGCAGTATATATGGTTGCTAAAAAATAAGGCCAATGGAATGGGGGTAAGGGTATACCAGTGATAAATAAGCACCATTATAATAATGCCAAGCAATTGCACTCACAAAGAGAGGAGAACTACGTTGTAAACTTAAGGTATTTTGCTTCGTAGGAGTGAAACAGGAGTGTCATGGTGTTGTGCTGCGGTAACCACACTTCTGTTGTAACAAATGATGTGAAAACAGGTTTCATCATTTTATGCAATATCGTTAGGTGCATTTCGGTGGCAAGAGTTTGTCATAGACTGCAACTGTCCGTATGTTGCAGGAAAACTTAAATGACAAGATATCATTTCTATGCTTAACAGCCTGTGTTCTGTGCGATTTATAGAATAAATGTGGCGTGTGCGTCAGCCAGTCATGCACAAATTCATCAATAAAAAGAAGGGGAGAGATTTTTGATTCTTTTAAACTGTCGATTGTGTTTTCATTATCAAGAAACTAGAAAGCTCAGGGTATTGATTATGCGCTATGTACACAGCAATCTCTAGGTCAGTGATCTGAATCTAATTTAAGGATTTAGTCGCTAAAATTCTTCCTCTAATGGCTCAAATGAAATGGTGATTTCCTGTAGTTTTATGAACCATGAGCGTAAAGTTTCTTTTCTCTTAATTTTTAATGCGTTATAAATGCCACCAGCCCAAAGGGAGCAGTTGTTGGTCTCATACTGTGGTAGAACCTAGGAGCCCTAGGCATGGTCAAGGAGTCTGTTGTGACCTAGGCATTGTGCAAGCATTGATCTTGTCCCAAGCGTTTACAGTCTTGCCCCCCCAAAAAAATAGATGTCAAAAGTTCAGGCGAAGAAAGTAAATGCAAACAAAATGAAAAACAGAGCTGAATTGGCAAGGAAATCTTCTTATTGGATGAAGAAGGAACACAGGTGTCTCCTTGTAGCTTGAAATTGTCATATTAAAGAATTATTTTGGAAATGCCAGTGATTGAAATGCAGAAATCCAGTGCATGAGGGGCTTTACTCTCCACCTAACTCCTCTCCTAATAAAACTTAATTATATTTTTCCTACAAAAAAGCTTTGGAATTGAACAACTGTTTTTCCTGCTACTCGTCTATATTTGTTTAGGTTTTGTTTTCCTGCTATTTTTCAGTGAAATACCATCTTCATTATTTATGCCTTCTTTTAGGAAATTGGAGATCTTTTACAGTCCCGTGGCCACGAATGGGGAGTAACTACAGGCAGAAAGAGGCGCTGTGGCTGGTTAGATCTTGTCATTTTGAAATATGCTCATATGATCAACGGATTCACTGCGTAAGCATCACAGATTTTGCGCTACATTTGGAAGTGATAATTTTGTGCTTCGCAGAATAAATATGTAGGTAACATTAATATAAGTCCAGTAAAGTGTTACATTTTAAGCAATAACATAATTCACAATAGGCAACTGAGAATTGTCTTAATGCTAATAATAATCTAATTCCTTTGACTTTTTTTTTTCAAACCAAGTGATTTTATAACATCATAGCAGTGATTATTTTTTTTTTATATGTGTTTTCACTTTGCTTACATCAGATGGCCAATGTAGATTGGATCAATATATTGGTTTTCTAACAGTTTGCTCTAGTGTTCTTGATCCAGTGGTTTCATACTGCCTTACGCTGTAATCTAAAACTGGCTGGTTTTGAGCTTTGGTTGACTCTAGTGGATCAGACTTACAGGACCAAAACTTCATCATTCAGAACCGGTACCTCTTTAAGTGAAATAAGTGGGATGACGCAACGTGTACAGCAACTGGCACAGCTCTCATTCCAGTCCCAACAGGTTCATTTATTTACAAAGGTGTAGTCTAATACTGTGTTATAAATGCTGCTTTTAATGGGCTAAGTTTTATTTTCATTGGGACTGAGCAACTTACTTGGCTGATAAATTCTTTTATAATTCAAAACATAGCTTAAATTGACATTTTAAAGGAGAAATGGCTGTTTAAAGGAACTATTCAAGAGCATAATGCAATCAAGCTAGCTTATGTCTAATGCTAAAATGCTAGTAACTGTCACAAGCCGTTAATTTACAACTAGTTACCAATCTGTATCTTCAGAACAAGGTTTCATGACAGCTTTGCTCATATAAAGTGTAGACTTACTCATGCATTCAGGCAAACGTTTTCAATATGCAAACACAGGACCCTGGCAATTTTAAAAACTGAGACTTAATATTGTTTGTGCTACTAATGTTACACAGGAACAATGACTTTTGTTCATTAATTTGTCAGAAGGTGATTTAGAATATGTTTTTACTTGGATTTATATTTGTCTTCAACTTACACAGCTCTTGTTTACGTAGCAATAGTATTAGGAAGGCGTTATTTTTCTTTCAGTTTCAATTCTAAGCAATTACTGCACTTCTGTCATCAACACTATGTTGTCTCTGGTAACTGTGACAGCTAAAAAACATGAGGAGACAAAAACTTCAAAAAAAGTTGAAGGGCTGGCTCTATGTCGCTTCTTTCCCCAAAAGGTCTTTTCATTTAATCATTGCCATCGTCATACACTTGCTGAGCACATACAGCATGGGCTATTATGCACAGACCTGTCTAAATCCTTAGCTACTTATATTTTTACCAAGCAATGTCTCGCATATTGTTTCTAGTGAATTTGACTAGTTTTAAAATGCACTTTGTTCAGTGAATACTATGGTGTTCTCTTGAGGTTCCATTTTTACATTCCAGTGCGTTCATTCATAAGATGAAAAAGGTTCATTAAACCCACAACCCTGGTAGCACAGCCCGGGCGCTGAAAGTCAGGCTGGGATCTTTCCTACCGAACTGTGTATGTGATTTAATAGCCAGATTATGCTTGGCAAGTGTGTTTTAAAAGTATAATTTAGTAAGTCAGTCTGTTATAGTTGTTGTGAATCAGTAGGAATAACAGAGATAATAGTGACATAAAGTGGCGTGCCGTCATACCCACCCGAACCAAGTCCGGTGAGCGCCACTTTACAGAGTCACTTGCGTTTTCAGGCCAGAACCTGACGCTGTGTGCCTGGGTGAGTGGCCAAGCGTTTGGAAATTGTCTTAGTAACTCAGCCATGTATTCATCCCAGAGGCGTGAATTCAATCACCGGTGTTCATAATAATGTATGTGTGTATTTCTGCTTGCTGGGTTGCCTGAGCTGCATTTGTGAATAAAAAACTAGAGAGGAGGGGAAAAAAAAAAAAAGGTGGAAAGTATTAAAGAAGATTTATCATATGTGTAACTCTAACATGTTTTTCTGTACAGTTTGGCATTAACAAAACTGGATATTCTTGATGTCCTGGATGAGATTAAAATTGGTGTTGCTTACAAACTGGGTGGAAAAAGAATTCCGTATTTTCCAGGTATGTTGTTAAATTGTTCATTTTTCCCTTTCCTGCTTGTTAAGTCATACCTGTTGGAAAAGACTGCCTTTTAAAATCAGGCTTGATTTCTTTTTTGCTAGAACTTCCATAGAAATTTGCAGAACGATAGTATCAGTATGAAGACTGCTGTATTGGTACAGTAGCAATTTCCACTCGCGTTGCATCTCTGTAATGATGACACAAAGCAGATGAAATCTTGTGTTAAGGGCTTCTATGTCTTGTCCCATTAGATTTCTATTTTATTTTTATTTTATTGGCAACACCAGGGATCTGAAAGGCAGCAACACTCAAGTCAGTGACTACGTATCCTTGGCAATGACCTTTAGTGAAGTAAAGTAAAAATTAAAAGCAATACTTAAGCTGTGTAAAAATGAGGCAGGTAGAAGCAGAATAAGGCTGCTTATGGGCTACCCTCATATAGCTGTAATTAACAGCAACAACAGTGTAGTTAATAAAAATATATATTGCCTCTCCATATGTTTGACGCCAAAACTTTTAAGATGTAATAATATGCTGTTTTCTTACATTCATGATATTTTCAAGATAGCTGTAACAGTCTGAGCCAAGATGAGGGGTTTGTTCTGTGGAGGTGGAGGATTCTGAGGCACAGGGAGGGCTGGAAGCAGCCAGCTTTCCTGCCACTGATGGTGGTTCCTGGCTGTGGACACAGTGAGAATTTCAGTGGGGAAAAGCTTGCAGACATAAGTTTTTAGCGAGTCTGATTTAACCCTGTTCTGTAAAGATAAAAACATTTGAGACAGTAGTGTCTTGTCTACAGGAGGACTTGAAATTTTTTTATGTGCAAATCTGAACCAAAAAGTGGAACTACCGTAAACTTCAAATAATCTGTTTCCTCAAAAGTAATACTGTGATCTTCTGACAACATAGAGTGCATCCTGCAGTTTGTAGAAGAGGAAAATGGATTCCTGGATCCTCTTGAATCAATGTTTTATCTTCCAGAGCAACAGAATTTAACCTATTTTAAGAATGAGCGAATGAACCAACTGGTAGAAATACTGTTTTTTTCACATATCAGACTTTAAATATTTTCAAAAGACTTTGTTGGTCCAGAACCAAAAGTGTGTTCTTTTAAGGTGGAGCAGCTAAAATCAACTGTAGTGAAAATTGTTCTCCCACAGCTAATCAGGAGATACTACAGAAGGTGGAAGTAGAGTATGAAACAATGCCTGGGTGGAAGACTGACACAACCAGTGCCCGGAAATGGGAGGACCTCCCACCCAAGGCCCAGAATTACATCCGATGTGTGGAGAACCATGTTGGAGTGCCAGGTAAGTCTTTCTGTAGATGCACCTATGGGGATGCCACAGCGGATAGGAACACCTGTGTAGAAGTGCTCAATTCATTAGTCAGGGAGTGGCTTAATTTAGGCAGGAGGCAACAGAGGCACCTGTGGTTGGGCTGAAGATGGTAAATGTGTCGTGCCCAGAGAAGGGCAACGAAGCTGGTGAGGGGTCTAGAGAACAAGTCTTATGAGGAGCATCTGAGAGAGCTGGGATTGTTTAGCCTGGAGAAGAGAAGGTTGAGGGGAGACCTTATCACTCTCTACAACTACCTGAAAGGAGGTTGTAGCGAGGTGGGGGTCAGTCTCTTCTCCCAAGGAACAAGCGACAGGACAAGGGGAAATGGCCTCAAGTTGTGCCAGGGGAGGTTTAGGTTGGATATTAGGAGAAACTTCTTTACCGAAAGGGTTGTCAAGCATTGGAACAGGCTGCCCAGGGAGGTGGTGGAATCGCCATCCCTGGAGGTATTTAAAAGACAGGTAGACGTGGTGCTGAGGGACATGGTTTAGGGGTGGGTTTTGGTGTAGGTTTACGGTTGGACTCAATCTTGAAGATCTCTTCCAACCCAAGTGATTCTACGATTCTATGATTCTATGAAATGAGAGCTTGCTGAGACGCGGCAGAGGGTGGTGTTCTGCGGGCAGTGCTGCAGAGAGCTCCAGGCTGCTGCTGACAGGGATTTAACCAGAGGAAAGATAAACATTTATTCTTCTTGGCTAACTGTCGCCTTCTGTCATTGAAAACTTTGGGATCTCCTCACTGTGCTTCAGTGCATACTTAGTCCAATGACTTCCCTTTACCAATCAATCTCTTCTTTTCACTTCCTGCACTGCATCCCTATTTGAACGTAAACTTCTCTTTCTTTTTCTCTCCTTGACACTTAGCCATATAAGGAGATGTACTGAATAATGGATACAAGATTGTTTAGCCCAATTCTGCCACTTTGAAAAAATTAGAATCTTAACACGATCAGTCTCCAAAGTTTTAAGCCATCCAGTTTTCTTCAAATCTAATTGCTGGAGCTCTAGAGGTACCAAGAGCTGGCTAGTGTGGCGTTTGGAAGGGAATTTCCACAGTAGCCAACTGAGAAAGCTGGCGTGTGTGCTTTTGTTTCCATACAGCACTTCAAAGGTCACATTTGGGGAGTATGAGCTAGTTTCAACTATGGGAACTCCAGTATTGTCCGTGGATTAGGAAGCAGCAGGATAATAGAGCCTGAAACTCAGTGAATGGCCTGTGGTGGATGATGGGATATGTGAACAAAACTCCCCTTATTTTTTTTCCTCTGGTTCTCATTGTGAAAGCAGGGGTGGCTTGGTGGGTTTGATGGCAGAAGGAGACCTACCTACAGTCAGTTCTACAGTATCAGTGGGCAATAAGAATCGTAGTGGAACAACTATAGTATGGTATTTAGGGTGGCTGCTCACGCTGGATTATGCTTTTAATTGCAGCCTTCCATTTAACAGTATTACGGCGTGTGTGTGTCATGGTCTTCTGGTCCGCATCAGGAAAACTTCACACTCTGGCAGAACTCTTACTTCCTGTCGGCAGGGATTGAGCTAGATCTATCACTACTATCACTCAAGACAGGGGTGGTTAAACCTGCATCAAACATGCTTGATCTTCTGTTAGGCCTTTCATCTGCACTGCTTTGTGTTTATGCTGTAATTGGTTCATGCTTTCAAACTTCAATGTATCGCGCTCCTGGTCTGGTAATGCAGCAGCAGTAGAGTGATTTTTGACAGAAAGACTTCCTAACATTGTGTTCCAGCACAAAGTTGGCCTATTTGTAGTGAAGCATGATGAAAGCTAAATGACTCCAATTCATTGACTGTAATATTTACTCTGTTTGTTCTAATACGTGTGCTTTCCTCCCTAGTTAAATGGGTTGGAGTTGGAAAATCAAGAGAGTCGATGATCCAGCTGTTCTAAGCAAATGGAGAACTTCAGTGATGAGAAGCACGATTTAGCGTTCATCTGTTCCTTACTGCTTCCTCTTTAAATGGAGATGCTATTTAATACCAACATGTTCCTCTAGCAATTGAATAGAAACAAAACACATATTCTGTATTGTAACATTTTATTTATCTTTAAGTTCTCAGTAAAGTCAGTGTAAAATCTCATTGGAAGCCATCATAAAAAAAAAAAATCTAAAAAGTATTCTGAACAAAATAAGGAAAAAATATATTTTTAAAATTTGAGCCATGTTACTATCTGAAAGTATCTTACATCCATATAGAGTTATTTCTTCTTGCTGAAACCAGTGTTGAGCCTTTTCCAGTAGTTACTGGGTAACATTAGAATTGTGAAGCTTGGATTTGTTCTTCAACTTTGAATGTTAAAATATCTGTGTTGGCAATAATAAGACAGATACCATGTACTTAAATTGGTTAGATTACACAGATTTTCAGTTTCTAAAATACAGTAAAGTTAGGTAGATATTTTTGACTGCACAAAGCAAACACAATTATCTATAATTTTTATATAATTATTTTTTAATAGCCCACTAAAATCAGTGGAGAGCAGCTAAAATATTTTTATCACAGAGCCTATTCTAGTAACTGAGGTAACGTTTGTAGAGGGGTCAAACTGGAGAAAGTTGACCTGTCTAATGATTCTTTCAAATATCCTGTGTGCTAACAGACAGCCCCTGCGGGGACTGTCAGATGTGCAGTTTTTATGTTATGCAGTAGGGAAGGAGTGAGTGAAGGTGGAGGGAAGAAAGTCCTCAGGGTGAAAAAAAACACACGGGGAGAGCGGAGCCGAGACCGCACGCTGTGTTTTCTCAGTGAACATTTCTTCCTGCTAATGCAGTGATTGTAATTTCCAAAGTTTTACTGTAGTTATCTGTTGAGGAACTTGGGACTTGCAGCTCTGTAGGGCACGCTCGCTTCCACAGCTCCTAGGTTTCCAAGAATAAATCAATGCATGACTTAATGATGACTGCTGCAGTATTTACACCCCTCACATATTTTCACCTTCCTCAGCAAAATGTAATGCTTATTTATAGAAGGGGATGACATGTGGCAGCCAGGACTGGGACATGTAGAAGCCATGAAGAGGTCCCAGAATCTTCAAGAATACACTTGGATTTGGTCTAGTGCAAGGCGTCCCTGCCCACAGCAGGGGGTTGGAACTAGGTGATCTTTTAAGGTCCCTTCCAACCTCAACCATTTTATGATTTTTTTTTTTTTGAGGATCTAATTTATAATGGCTATACTTCATGAGCTCTCAAAAAAGGCCTACCTCTTGTAGGATGAAAAGAATGCACTAGAAATGGAGTTATTCCCTAACTGTGGAATTTTCCAGCTAAATGTTCCTTTCCTATATATGTCTGAGAGCTATAGCAATATTTTTGTATCATTCCCAAGGTCTGTGGAAACGGCATCACAACCCCAGTAATGCCATTATGTAGTATGGGAAAATATCCCTTTTCAGTTGTGGTATCTCCAAGGATACAAAACAATGATACTCTTTGCATCAGAGATGGGGGGAAAAAGAAAAACCTGTCTGGAGTATCTTGTGTCATACTCATCCCCTTTGTCCTTTCTCAGTATTAAATAACAGTCAACGTTCAAACCCATTTGTGTCAAGAAGCTTACAAAAGTACTGGTACGTGCACAGGGCAGGCACCAAATTTAACTGTTTATGGATGTATTGCTGCTCGTAAGGCAGAATTCTTACACCCTACGGCTGCAGTGCAGTCTCTTCATACCCCAGTTCATCGCAGACTGTGGCATTATGTCACAAGCAAATACGCTTTATCTCTGGGTGGGGGAAATAGACCCCAAAGCTAAGAATCCTTAATTCACCTACAACCCCTTTGTCAGTCTCCAACAAGTTGTTGAATCTGCCTGCTACTGTTTTTGTAGTGTGTAGAAAGTGGCAATTAGGAACACATCCTCACTGGTTTTACAGTTTTTTGGAGGTCCCTGGGTCAAGCCCTGCAGTCTTTGCTCTGACATCGATGAGGAACCTCTCGCCGTCGTATTTATGCATGTTCTAATGAAAAAGCAATGAGATTTCTGACCTTAATGTTTGCGAAGCACTTCTGAAAGGTGCTTGGTAAGTGCTAATTATTACAAGCACTGTGAAGTGTGCCTCATTTATATGAGGTAATTTAAGCGTAAAGATGCTTGGGAGATAGAGTAATTAAATTTTGTTTTCACATGGCTTAACCTTGTGACATTTGTCTACTGGATGATGTAGACCCGTTCCTTTTCTTGGCCCCATCTTCATCAGTGCATTTGTGTTGGGGGCGGCCACTATATTTAAGCTTTGGTTGATTTACAGGCAAAGTCTACAATGACTAACAAGCCACTTGGTGCACTGAATAACTGGATTAAACAGTCGACTCTAAATGAAGTATCTGGCATATTGAAAAAATCAGGTTTTATAGCTTAATTTTCACAGAATTACTTTCTCTTGTTCACCTAATCTTTTTATTTTCCATTAAGTAATTTTTCCATTAAGTCTCCCTGAGATCCCTGTTGCCTGCCTTTGCATTCAAGGATTCATCAAGAACCCCGTGATGTGTTCAATGGGCATGATGTAATAGGCAATTATCCTGTGACTTACTCTGTTACTGTAAGAATAATACCTTGCGTTTCATTTCGTTTCATAGCATGGATTTTTGAAATGAAAATTCTACTCCTATTGAATTTCATATGTGTGGTCATTGAGTTAAATGTGAATAAGTTCAGGTTTTTGTTGAAAAGCTCTTTAATCTACTGAGTGACACAATGCTTAATAAGAACATCTTTATGTAAATTTGCTTTCATTTTGGCTGTTTCCCAGGTGTATTATTTTGTATTGTTTGGAATTTCATTTTAATAACAATCACTGTGATGAATTTAATTTCTTCTTTCTCCCAGCCAAATGCAATAATAATGACTAAAACTGGTTGATGCATCATCCTGTTTGATATCTGGATGGAAGAATAAGGGTAAACATCTACCAAAATGGCATAATTTGTGGTAAAGATTATAGTTTTTAAAAAGTAGCAATTACCTATTCACTCATGCACACTCATGTATTTGACATATTTTCTCACACCCTTACAATATGGCCTTCATAGTCAGGTGTACGCTTCTTAACACGTGCAGCATAGCATTTTGAAGCTTTCGTAATTTTTAATTTGGCTATATATGGTCTTACAGTTCTGGCATAATGCACTTTATAAAAGGAAAGAAAATTAAGCATTTCCATAGAAATGTGCAAGTGATACTTACACCTTATGCAGATTTTTTCAGATGAATTTTGGATCCACACCTGTTTATTTTGTCCTGAAAGACATATTAAAACCAATTTAAAGTACTGGTGCTTAGTCTCTATTTCCCTCCTTTTTTTTTTTTTTCTTTTAACACAATACACTTCATACAAAAACCTGGTTCGATATTTCATGGATTTGAAAAATAACCAGCAGCATTACTGAATGGGTGGGTATTTTCTTTCAGTATAAAGATGCTCAGTGTTTTGGCCTTTTTTATGTATTCTATAAACTTTGTCACACTTTCCCATTTACAAACTGAGCCGGGATCCACCTTTACCACGGGGATTCATGGTTGGATTCATATTTAATTAGCTCCTCTCAGGGAACAATGGTTTTATGAAGCAAAATACATTTTTCTAATTGATGCAAAAATGTTCTTGCTGTACCAGCTGGCTCAGAACAACTGAGGTGACCTCCATATAACTATCAACAGCACTGTGCTAGAATGGAAAGGTAGCTATTGAGTCAGGTAAGATCATTATCACCTCTAAAATGTGGCAAACTTCAGACAAGTACTGTTAGGGCTTTCATGAAGGCTTTGTAGAAATCACTTTTTCTCATCCATTTTAGAAGTCTGGAACAGCATGTGAGTCACCTCTCCAGTAAACGACAGCAGGTTAGTACACAGTTTGGGGCAATATCTGAGTGCTGTAGGACAACTGCTCTGCTAGTTAATGTATCTTTCTTCATTTCCTTTGCATTTGTGATATATATAAATTCACATAGAATGGTCTTTGGTAGCTGAAGCATTTGAAGCACTTTAATTGAACTCCACGTGACACTGGCAATGCCCAAGGCAAAAATAAAACCAAACACCAACCAACCGCAGCAAACAAAAAAACCTGAACAGCCCAAAACTAGGGGAGTTTTTCTTTGCTGAAATTACCCACCAGGAAAACAGTCTGGTTTTTTTACTGGTCCAGCTGTTGTCTGTCAGCTGGAGAGATGAGTCTTAAGACTGTCTTATTTCCTCCTTCCCAGCCCAGTAAAAATGGGAACTATGTCACTTGCCTGTGGAGAGCTGTAATGCATAGATGATTTTCCTGCCTCTACTCTTTTCTAGTAATACTTTAGATGGGGTCAAGCTTTAGCCCACTCCATGTTCCTCATGGAAGTGGCCCAGCTTCCTTTCCAGTAATGCTTCCTGTCCATCAGAGAGCTGGTTTCAGGTGCTGGATGTCTGCGGAAAGGATGAGCTGGCATCACCCTTTTCACTAGGCATCCAGCAAGAAAGAAAATCCAGCTCCAACCATCCGGAGAAGCAAGTCCCTGTTTGTGGTATCCACGCTGTATCAAGGGGAGTAGCCTGCAGATTTGTTGGCTGCTAATTTAAGCGAATTTGTTAGTGCTGGTTTCATGCTTTTATTGGATCCATGTTGCCAATGAAAAAGAGGGTGCCTGAGGTGTGGTGCGTGTGAACTGGTGGTGTACAGGGAGGTAAGAAAACAGGTTGTTCCCTTCCCAAATCACAGCTCCATTGTAAAGGAGCTTTGGCAAGGAGCACCTTTTGCTCTCGAATGGGGCTGGCTGAACCCTTATGTATTGCTCAAATTTAAATGAAAAAAATTATCCATATAGATGTCAGCCATCAAGCGAGGCATTAAAGTAAAATCTAAATGAGGATTTCAAGATTTTTGCTTTTTAATCACATACTTACAGGAAATTAGGTGTTCTAAAATAACCTTCATGCGTTATTAATACCTGTGNATTGTTATTATTATATTAGTACTATTATAACAGAGGCAATGATGAACACCTTCAGCATCAGATGGGAGATATTCCAAATCTTGCAGACAGGAAAGATACAACAGAAGAAAAGAAGATATGTTTGTGTCACACTGGCATCTTCTCTGAAATCCTCATGCAGAAAAAAAGGAAAAAAGAAAGGAANCAAACCAGGAAAGATCTGTAAGCACATACACTTCATAGCTTCCTTTAATGTAAAAAGTTTGGGCCAGTAGCTGCATCTTTGCTGCATCTTTCAGTGATTGGAAAAAGTACAAATTTTAACACTGTCTACAAAAATGTCTTTGGCAAGGAAATGTCTTTGTCAGGAAAAAAAAAAAAACAACTCATTTGAATATTTTCTCAGTCTTGAGATAAGGTACCCGTCCTTTGACAGGCGTTATGTTTCAGAGGTTGAGTACATGCGCCAGAGTTTGCATTACAGGCCTGTAAATAGTGCCTCGGACAGCAGTGTTGGGTTTCAGGAGATACCTTTACAGTGCTGGGTGAGCGGCAGAGCGCTTCAGACAGTTTGTGTTCCTGCTGAAATCCTTAAAATACCCTGGGCAGAAGCGCTGGAGACATGTTTCTTAAGGACCGCAGTCAACTATACGTGCTGTTACAGCAGAGGCAGCAGTATCCATCTTCATCTTCCCCTTTGTCAGATTAAACTTTTAATGCTAACTGGGCCTAATTCCTCAAGTTTGTGGAAACGGCATCTGGCACTGAGGTTTGTGGAAGCCCAACTGGCTGGTAAATGGAGATGGTCCCGTGCAACAGGTGCTGAAGTCAACCTTTGGTGAGCCTGACAAAATGAAAAACTTGGTAAATACAGTGTATTACCAGTCACTATCATAAAACGGTGATCCCAGTTACAAACCTATTGTATTTAGAGTTATGTTTCCACTGACATTTTTAAAATAGTGTGGTGCTTTGTGCTTTGAATGGTAAACCTCTCTTTTGATGAGTTCAGAACTCAGCAGTGGCTGACAACAAATGGTGAAGACCTTGATAAGCTTGAGGCCTGGGCAACGGAAAGCTCACGAAGCTCAGGAAGAAGTGCAGCGTTCCCCATGTCTCAGTACAGGCTGGGAAGCACCTGGCTGAGGAGAAGCTCTGCTAAAAAGGACCTGAGGTTTACAGCAGATGCCAGGGTGAATATAAGCCAACGATGCATTTGCATCTTGAATAAAGTAAATGGCCTACTGGGTTGTTCCAGGGGGATAATGGCCAGGAGGTGGGGGGATTGCATTTCCTATTACTCCTGTTGGTGAGCGGTATCACTGATTCCTGCTAAATGCCCACTGGCATCCATTGTAATGGCATGTCTTGTGTCCTTGGTAAGTGGGTAAAGAAGAAAAGGAGAATTGGGGAGATGATGAGACATTGTTGTTCAAGAATCTGCCTTGCTACAGATGAGACTAGCTATGGTCCCAGAGCACAGTCACGTGTACGTCAGTTCAATTACAACTTTACAGCTTAGGTAGCATCCTATAGCATCCAAAACAGGCAATGCAGTTCAAATTTTGAACTTTGCATTTTGTACCCCAGTTTTCTTCTGCTCCAGTTGTTCCAGCCACTGAGGCCGTACCCTTGTGGTGGCTTCATCCTGCTCTGCAATGAGTGCTAGCCCTGTTCCTCGCGTTGGTTTGCACCCAGCATTGGAAACTGGGTTCCTTTCCGATGAAACTGAACAAGAGTTGCTCTCCAGCTGTGTCCCCACTATGCTCAAGGTGCTAATCAGGGTTCAGTCCACGGGGCCGCACGAGAACCAGTTAGAAGCAACCCTTCACTGACAGTGTGGATACTGGGTCCTGAGCACCAACTGCTTTGTGTATTTGTTCCTGTGGGACTGCGCTGCTTGCTGATATCAACACAGCTTTTGAACATCACCCATTCCATCTCCCCTCATCCAGTTCTTTGTTCACTTTATACTAATACCTAATTAATAACTAATCATTCTCTTTATGGTTCTATAACAAATGCTTAATGAAGTCTAAATAGACTATAACCACTGCATTTCCTTTGTCCAAAAAATCAGCTATTATCCAAGATACTCCAGGGTCATCGTTTTCTATTTTATCTCATTTTGCATTTACCTCCATGTTTTTAGTGAGTCTTTTCTTAAAAACACGGCTGAAGTCTTGCAAACTATTGAGTCTAGACTAGTAACCTTCTGGTTGTCAGCATCGTTTTCTCACTGCCACCTTTAGAGGTATTACATTTTCGGTTCTTAGATAATGCAATACCACTTCAACCTGAAAGATTATTAGAAGCATTTCTTCCTGCTTTGCAATTGCATAGGCCCATTCTTTCAGAATTCAGAAATGCAGTTTATATCTGTAGCAACGGGGCCATAATCACGTCTATGTGAGGTAAAATATAGTTTGAAGACATTTACAGAGTAAGTTCACAAAAGGTTTGTCTTGCCATTCTGGAACAGCATTAAGTTTTTATCTATAGCTTCCAAAGATGATTACTGGAAAAGGCAACGAAGACAACAAAGCCATTTCCTGAGGGTTTGGTCCACTGATTTTAGGTATACACATTCTGTAGACAAAATAAGAATGTACTTTCAGTGATCTCTACTTGCCTATATTGGATAGTGAAATAAATAGGGGGCTGGACAAAAGAAGCATCTCCAACTTTGATGGAAGAACTGAAGTTGGAATAAAACAGCAGCAAGCTCGTCTGCTGGGTGCTGAACTTGGCCAAAAGAACGACTGGTGTCTGGGACAAACACTGGAGGTCCGTGAATTTTGAAGAGCTGGGAGGAATGTCAGGCTACTCTACTCTGTTCTTCAATACCAATATTACAGTTTTATATTTGCACCAGTTTCAGTGGTGATATAGTTGTATGTATAGGTAGTCCTTCCTAGAGTTTAGGTATGATAAAGAATTAGTATTATTATATTAGATATTATTTATTATTAATTTTATTATTATTATTATTGTTATTATTATATTAGTACTATTATAACAGAGGCAATGATGAACACCTTCAGCATCAGATGGGAGATATTCCAAATCTTGCAGACAGGAAAGATACAACAGAAGAAAAGAAGATATGTTTGTGTCACACTGGCATCTTCTCTGAAATCCTCATGCAGAAAAAAAGGAAAAAAGAAAGGAAAAAAAGATAAATGTATATGCATGGCAGGAATGTACTGAGCATAAATATATAGGATAAGTCATAATGCATTTTAATATACATGAAAAAGAGGTCAAGTGGAAGAAATAAAAAATATTTGCTAGTTAAGGCGTTACAAATGGGGTAAGACATTTTGTCTATTAGAGATTGATTTGCACCAGACTACATGATTAAAATACCAAAGCGGGTACTGCTGGAAGTCTGAGCCCTACGCAAAATGTATTGATGATTTCCATCCAGGGGAAACATGCCAGCAGCACAAAAAAAGTCTAATTCTATTAATTGGCCCCTTGGATGGTAGGCCTGGGACTGAATACTGCTTTTATAGCTTACATGGCACCGCTCATGGGAACTGCTCAGCAGAGAGCAAAGAGGTAGAACGAGTGCCTTCAGGACTTCCCAGTGTAACCAGATTTCAACTGAAACGCCGTACTAAGAAAATTTCCACATTAGCCCTAGTTATGGTCCCTGTTGCAGCTGTGGTGCGTTATCCCGGCAATGTTCAGGACTCACTTTCACTCTGTGCAGCTTCTGTTTTCTGGACAGATCTTTTCTGCCCAGCACTGACAATACAGCCACACATATTTAGAATAAATACACTCTGTGGGCTGCTGCTGGGGAACCGTTTGTTGGACGTGGGGAGTGCAGAGAGCCAGGTTCTTCACCAGCATGTGCTGACATAGCGCCTTCCAACTGAACGGATGTGCCCTGGGTTATTCCAACTCAATGGCTGCTTTAGGGAGTGGGTAAAGGCGAACGTGCGAGGCACAACACACAAACCTGTCTCAATCTCGGAGCAAGGATTTATTTCCCCAGTAAAATAACAAGACCAGGGCTGATGCAGCTGCAGTGTAGAGAGAGAAGGTTTTGCCTAGCTCTTCCCATGCTGTGTGAGGGAGAGGATGTTTTGTACTGAGTGGGACTAGTGAAAGGGCAGAGGTTCCTTCAGCTTCTCCCGGGTAAATCCATGCTGAATAATGGAATAACACCATTTGGACAGAGACTTAAAGACTTCTTAGGACAACCACCTAGGATTAAATGAAAAACATTGTCACCTGCAGAGGAAGAAACCAGAACACCATGGCACCACATTAGGTTATCACTGTCAGAGCTCAATTTCCTTTTTTCTTGATAGATTAAAAGAATCTAGAAAGAGGCAAAATAAAAGGAAACCACGTGCAGCGGGAATTAAAGCACATATGACTGGAAAGGCCAGGAACAACCACTACAGAAAAAACCTTGGAGAAAGCAGGCTCTTTGTTAAACCAGGCGCACTGCTGTCATAAGAACAGCAGCAACTTCACAAAAGCGCTACCAATTCAGAGTTTTGAGAGTGCCCTCTAGTGTAAGCGGGACCTTCAAGTACTTTGATCTGAGGAGAACTGGCGCGTCTGGTAGCTGGCAGAACGGTAACATGCTATGAAATTCAACCACGCCATGCTAATTTAAGAGCGAATACTGGCTGCTGTGCCAAGATGGCAGAACCTTGGCTTAACAGTAGCGTGCTTCAAGAGCCAGCCCTTGATCCTGCATGTCACAGGCTTAACAAACACTTTTTGATGCGCAAACCAACTCATCGAGCTGAGGACATGAACTCCGTTGCTAACGAGTCGTAGTAAAACGACATGCGCTTGCACACAAATAACGACTGAACTGTGTGTAGCACTTTGATCCGAGTTGTAAACATGTTGTTTCTTAACGCTGATGCACTACAGTACAATATGAAAAGAAAAGGGTGCAGGAGAATGGAAACGGCGCCCAGCTATTCTAGTAAGAGCAGGTTTATTCAAGGAGGGGGTTTTTATCTTCGAATCCGTATCACAGGGCACAGAAGAAAGAGAAAGTAGGGTGGGACTGAGCACACGGGGCACGGTGCTTTACTTCAGCCCTAACAGGGGCCGTGTGGGCACCCTGATGCTCCAGCCGGCTGCCTGCCGACGCACGGCCAACTACATCAGCTGCTATAATATGTGTTCCACTTAAAGGAATTTCCAGAATATTGCTTTCACAGTTTTACGTTAAGACATTGGAAAAGAACCAGCGAGTTGGCCAAAAGACACTCTTTTTACATCAGTACAAACTGAGAGAAATCGTTAAGGAAACTCTAGAGTTTAAAGAGAAGGATAACGTATTTTGAAGGCCCTCAGATGCTTATGGGAACCTCCTATTAGGCATTTGGAACAGTTTAAAAGCTAATATAATCTCCCAGATTGCTATTTATCTGCCACCTGTTCCTAAAATGGAACACTTGTTCCAGTAAATGCATCAAGGTTGCTTGCAACAGGAAGAAATAAGACTGATGAATAACTGGCTTCACAAAGCCAAAGCAGCCAACCTGGGTATTTTGTCTGACCCTGCGTAAAACAGAAGGCAGAAATCTTCCTCAATTCGTCTTTTCCAACTTTGTAAGTTCTTTTCCTTTTAAGAAAGCATGCAGTCTCAACTTGCAATGCCTGTGATTTGCAGCGTCTGTGATTTTTATTTCTGTCTACCTGTTTATTTCTAACTATATTTTGGAGTAGTTGGAAGCATGGGCTGACAGGTAAACATTTATCACGACTGTCTTACAGATGGATGAGAAACAAAAATCTTAAAATCTGTCACTGCTTACTGGAGTATTTAAAATCTAAATCTAGACATTCTGCATGCAAAGTCTACTTGTAGTTCAGGTCTGAATGTGACATATTTAATTAAATTGCTCTCAGTGCGAAAGGAATTTTATGCCAATTTTTACAAAGGGATTGGTTGGATCCTGAGGACTGTGGATCCTGAGGACTGTGTATCAGTAAACCCGGAAGGTTCTGGCAATTCAGTGTATTCATAAGTACTCTGAGGAAGGGAGATGAGCAGTGAGGTACCAGTGGTTGCCACTTTCTAGTTAAAAGTCAAATTTAAAAGCCAACTGGGAAGAGCTATGGTTGTGTATTTTCTAGGTTCTCACTATACCAAAAACGCAATATATTGGCAGTGTCAGTAAATACGCAGTAACACATGGGGGGTGGGGGGGGAATAACCTCGGTTATCTACATAGAGTGATGGGTTCTGGATGAAGTGATTAGCACTCAGGGGAGTGATGCTGCCAGCCATTTATGAATAGTTCCCTGAAAGCACCACTTTGGTACTTCAGTAGTAATCAGAATGACAAATCAGATGCTAGGAATTGTTAGGGAAGGGACCAAGAAGAAAACTTCTTTAGATGTATGCTGTCCAGATGTGCAGCATGCCTGCAGCTGGCACTCTGGCCACCCAGGTTCAGGAAGGACGTTGGAAACCATGAGAAGCATGGAAGAGGACAGGTGAGGCTGCCTGTGCCCTGCAGCCTAGGTATGCCCGGCGCACTTGGCCACCTAGTCCTCTACTGCCCAGAGCAGAGTGTTCTTGGGGCACCTGGGGCTCCCTCCCTCCTTTCCCATGCATTCCAAACCCTTTGGAGAGCAACGGTGTGCATTCGGGGCTGCCTGTGCTGTGCACTGGGACGTGGCACAGGTGATGTGGATCGGGACACAACGCAAAGCAGCGCTTCCATGTGACAAAATATTTTGGCTTGAATAAAAGCTGAAGGTGGATGATACGGTAGACACCTTTGTAGTCATGGATATCATGCAGAGTCAATAGAGAATGGTTATTCACTCTTTTTTGTAAAGCCAGACATAGGAGACACCTAATGAAGTCAACAGGTGGCAAGCTGAAAACAAACCTGAAGAACCACTGTTTTTTAAATAATGCATTGCTAAGTTGTAGACCTTGCTAGACAAAATAAAAAATTAAACGTTACCAGTTTTGAGAAGGGGAATGGACAAATTAATGAAGAGTGGGCTTACTGACAACTACAAAACATTAAGATCCAGATGGAAATTTCAGCTCATAAAATTTTTGAACGTTAAAATGCTAGAAGTAAGGAAGGGGAACTATGACCAGGGTCCTTCTGTGTCTGCGCTAACTTTCTTGAAGCACAGGTCGAAATAGAATATTAGGAGAGACAGACTTAGCAAGCATAGTCCAGTCCATTTTGCTCTAGTTTGATTATTAGCAATGGAAACTGTTGGGAAAAATGAAATGCAATTTTTCTTTGTTCTCTAAGTGACAAAGCTATCAGCCAAGCAATTTGTAGTATTCACAGAGGCACAGGAGAAGCAAAGTAGCAAGAAAAAGGCTGTCTTTTTACTCTCTGCTTTCTCTCACAGACACAGTTTCAAGGATAAACCAAAATCATCATGTTTCAGTATTACCATTAGTGGTTTGGGATTTGTTTGGGTTGCTTTTTCCTATTTGGAAGCTGCATAATGCAGTACACAATCTCATTACCCAACCTGGAGAACTGTCAGCATTAATCTTGGCGTATGCTCAATGCCAGCAAGCTTTGCCAGGTCAGATCTCAGCCTTTCTTCTACTTCCAAATCATTGGTGGATCTTCCTCAAGGCTCACTGCTATGAAACTAACAAAACACTCAGAATCATTCTGCTGGGTAACGAGTCAACAGACTGGCAGATGAACCAATTCCCTCTCTGTAGGATGCTAAGGGGTGTTGATACAGACCAAGCACAGTTATTTTGCCTTTATAGCTTACAAATAGGAAATAACTGATCAGTAACAGATGTTGTTAAGGTTGCAGCTTGCAAAGCAATTAAGAGATGTCACCACCTGAGGCCGACTCAGATAGCTGCAACAGAAGATTTCTACATCTGCCCTCCAGTGGGGTGGCGGTGGCATGTGTCAAATGTAATCAGCCCTCAGGGGAAGTGCCCTTAAATTTACCCTTTAGTGACAGCACCAGCAGCCCTGCTGCAGCACATGCTGCTGACTTTAAAATATACTTCACATTCTGAGATCAGCATTTCAGAGCACTCCTCCCTCACAAGCCAAACAGCGCTTTTAACCTTTTTTTTCTTTGTATTTCACCCAATTCTCAGACAATCAAGTTCCATTCGCGCTTGCCGTATGCCATGTTAATGAGAAGCGTGTGGTCTGCTGCCCTCTATCCTGACAGGGCTCCATATTCCCCAGAGAGCTTCAGGGACATCAGAGTGTACATCTAATTAATATTTACAAGGAATTTCCTTAGAGAGAAAGAAAAGGCCATGAGTTTTCGGTGTGCAGTGGGAAACTGCCTGCTAGCCATCTTTAAGCATGCATTTCAAGCAGAAAAAGTAGAAATCTTCATGGCTAAAGAAAGCGTGGCCAGAGTCAGAATTTGCAGCTCAGAAAGGATTTTTGAGAATTACTTTGTATTACAACCATAGCTTCCACTCCACAGACCAGAAGGCAGGCTGACCTGCTCTAGAGAAAAAAAAAAAAAAGAAAAAAAAATCACATTAACTTGTATTAAATCAGCGTGGTTGTACCTGCAAACCAGCAGCACTTCAGCAGTCAGTGGAAACATGGTCATGGTATTCATTGATGGAAAATTACTCCTATACTTGTGATTTTGTCCAGAATCCTAGCACGCCTACGGGTGAAGGTTTCAATTCCAAAACCCCTCTGGAAGAAATACAACTGTCATGACTGGGTACGCTCTTCAAACGACAGAAAACATTGTGTCAGGAACAGCAACACCCATTTTAAAGATCGTTTGCCCTGAGGAAAACAGTGTATTTTTAAAATACACATAGTAACCAGACTGACTGTTACTTGGAATTGAACCTGACCTTCTTGATCCACAAAATGATACCTAGGCTGCTATGGACAGCTGATGTATAAACAGGAAATGCAGTAATTCCCTGTCACACAGTGACAGCAGAAAGTCTCGGGGAACTCCGTGATTTAGCTGAAAGGGAGGACCAGTCCCTGGTTGGACTAGAAGTCCTGATGGTTGGACTAGTTGATCTTAAAAGTCTTTTCCAACTTAAATGACTCCGTGAAACCCCACTGAGCGTCGTGAGGGGCGAACCCCCTCCTGCTGTCAGCGGGTGCTGATGAGCTCCCTTGGCCAGATGGGGGTTCTCCAGCCTCCTTGCTGGTTTTTTGGTTTTTTTTAAAAAAATCATTCTTGCACTTGTGCATATTTCCACTGGTTCTACAGCATGTGGACAGCCAAAACTCTGGCCGGCTGTGTAAGCTTTAGGAAGAAGTACCAGCGCCTGAACACAGAGGCGGGCCTGTCAGAGGCTAAGGGGGAAGGAGGGTTTACTGACAAACCCGAGTTTCAAACCCCTGTTTCGCTTTGTCCTGCCGCGTTCTGAAGAACCGAGCAGCCGAGGCGCGGAGGCGATTCCAGCCGCCGAGGCGCGGCAGGGCTGGGGCCGCAGACAAACTCCGGCTGCCGTCGGGCGGCCGCCGGCCCCTGGGAGGCGGCGGAAAGGGCGATTTCCCCGCAGACGAAGCCACCGGTTCCCTGCGACGAGAACCGAGGGCTCCCGGCTCCGAAATACCTCCGGCTGGGAAGGGAAAGGGAGAGGAGGGCTCGGCTCCCCGGGGCCGGGCCTGAGGCGCCGCCGCCATGGCGCGCCCGCCCCGCCCATCGCCTCCCGCCCACCCCTGCCGCCGGCGCGGCGGAGAGCGGGCGGCCGCTGGAGGCGGCGCCTGGCCTGGCCTGGCCGGGCCCGCCATGCCGAAGCGCTCCTGCCCCTTCGGGGAGGTGGTCCCGCTCCAGCTGAAAACGCGCGTGGGGCTGCGGGAGCTGAGCCGCGGCGTGCGGGGCGAGGAGTACCGCCGGGAGGTCTTCGGTGAGGCGGCGGTGGGAGCGCGGCGGGGGGGAGAAGCGCCCGGAGCCGCCGGGTCCGGCTTGTCCCCGCAGCCGACTCCGACGGCCGCTGCGGGGCTGGCGGCGGGGCTGAGGGGAGCGGGGTAGGGAAAGCCGCCCCTAACGCTCCTCTCCCGTCCCGCCGGCAGAGAGGACCCGGCGGCTGCTCTTCAGGGGGGCCCAGGCCTACATGGAGGGCGCCTGGCCCGCCGGCCCCGCCGCCACCTCCGCGGTCAGCCGGTCGCCGGAGCCGGGCGGGGAGGCGGTGGCGGCCCAGGACGGCAGCGCAGGGCAGCGCTGGAGCGAGCAGCTCCTCATCGGCCACGACGGGAAGCTGCTGAGGCGCCCCCTCACCACGGAGAAGGGTGAGTGGCCCCGCCGCCGGCGGCGTGAGGCGGGCTGAGGGCGCCGCTCCCACCGCCGGGTCCCTGGCACAGGCTGGGGGAGGGAGGGAGGAGAGTGTATGCCCCTCCGTAGTTCTTCTTTATTTTTTTTTTTTAAAGGAAGTGTTAGATTTGAGCTTCGCTGGCGGATTTAGAAAGTGTTGCAGGTATGGTCTGCTTGACGGCCTTGCCAGTGAATAAAGGAAGAAGCAGTGAGCGGCGGGCCCTGTGCTGGCGCCGCGCAGGCCTGTTCTTGTAGAGAGCTGTGATGCCGGGTGGAGGGAACCCCCCTCGGCAGCGCTTAGACCCGCCAGGTCTCTTGCTGTCTCTTGTGTTTACCTGTGAAGTGCCTCTCTCCTAAACCGCGTCTTTCCCTACCAGCCCCGCCCGTGGGAGTCTCCAAAGCCTGCTCCTCCTGCGTAAGAACCGCTGGTGTCAAGGAAGCGTGTACACAGTGCGACCAGTTCGTCTGTCAGAACTGCAGCAGGCTCTGCAGCTGCTGTAACGCAGTTACCTGTTCTCTCTGTGCCACTGTCGAGTAAGTGCCTTTCGAATTTTTAAGTTTGTTTTAACCGTGTGTGCCCTGAAAATTGGCTGCAGCGCGTGAAGACCCAACAGATCTCTAGCTCATCCGTGTAAAGGACTTGAGCTCCTTCTCGTGTTGCTGTAGCAGCAGTAAAGCTGTCTGAAACATGGAAAATAAAATGCCTGCGTGAAGTAGTCTTATCAGTCTTAGTACAAGCCTAGTTTAGCTTCTTGTTTGAATGTTCTAGGAGGCAAAAATTCCTCTTGCTTTCCTGCCAGCAATTTAGTATGCCGGCCAGTGATAAATGAATGCACTCACAAGGAGTAACCGGCAGTTTTTGCCATCATTAACAGTTCTGCGATACAAAGAAAGTGATATAAAAAGTGTGCTGTGTAGGAGTCCCGTGGCTACAGTTGAGAATGGCATTCTTTGGCATGTTCATTTAAGATAGCATTCTTTGCTATGTTCCAGAAACAGTAGACACACTGACTTTGTTTCTTTTGGTTTCTGTTTTTTTTTTCTCCCCTTAGTTATGGTGATGTGGGCGAGCAAGTTCTCTGCAATGGTTGTTCCATATTCCAAGTCTGAAACGTGATGAAATAGCCTTTATGGCTAAGACATCCATAAATTTCATGAAGTCTTCTCCTTGCGGTTGGTCAGTTAATTCTTTTAGCATGTGAATGAATTATGGAATTTCTATGTTTTATATCTTTATATTGTACTTTTTAATATTGTAGCTAAATAAACTTTTATATTTTGAGGATTTCTAGATTCTTTCGAGTCAACTTTCTCCTTTTGCCTAGTCGTGATATGCTTATCTGGAAGGGGCCACTATTTTCTCTTATCTGGTGTTTTTTATGTGATATAGAATTCAGAATACTTATTCTGTGTCTCCCCACTTTTTGCTCACGTTAGGACATACTTTGTGGGATCAGAAATCAGTTGCTCCTTGTGTGCTTCCAGGGGAGTGTAAATCTATTCTGGGCACACAACTTTTTCTTTGTGAGCTAACTAGGAAAATCTGTCAGGACAGTAAATAGAGACTTTGCTGATTTCTGGTTAAATTTTTTTAAAATTGTCACAAACATCTTATGATTACTGACAGCTTGAATAATTTTGATTGTTTTTTCCATGGTAACTTTGATAGAAAGAACAATGGTAGGCCAGGCTTGCAGCAAAAACTTTTTCTCAATAGTTAAGTGCCAAAGACTAATTTTCCTGTACTGTCCTTGCAAGGTCTTTCTTGGAAAGCAGTTTGTTTGTTTAAGTTGATCATCTACACTGTAAACTTCATATTGTCCTGAATACTCACTCAAAAATAACTCACAAAGTGGTCTGAAAAATGGTCAGCACTCAAGCGTACCTCTCTGCAAACTAGCTCATTCCTAATTTTCTTTTCGTATCACTGCAGAGACCAGTCTGCTTAGTATTGTTTGTGCTGTTGGAGTGAGACTATCATTAAGTGCTACTGGAAAGCCCCTCAAAGTACTTTTCTTTTACTATTTTTGCTATGTTTTTAAAAATAAAAGCACCAGGCTTTTCATCTTGCAAGCCAACCATACATAAGACAAAACTACGGTGGCCTTTAATGAAAGGAAAATGATGACTTAAGTGGCTGACTTCAGACTGTAGGAAGAAACGAACAGATTTGAGAGAAAAAAGAAAATCATGTGGCAGTCATAGCTAGTGCTCCGTTTCCCTAATTATTTGCCCTGAATTCCCAAAGCAAAGTCTGCCACTCATGCTTCCCGGTCTTCTCAACTATAATTAGTATGTTTTGCTTGGAGTAACTTTTTTTTTACCTCTTCCCCTCCCCTCTAGCCATTTCTACTTGAAGAAATTGAAAGGCCCTTGCAGTGAAAGCTGAGAAACTTGGTTCTCTTGGGGCGGGTGACATCTTTGTTTGATGTGCTGTTAAAAGCATACTGGGTGTTTTTACATTTTGGAATACTGCAACTAGTCAAATGGCGCAGTAAACGCTTTCACAAAGGCTGGGGTGATAGCTGTTGCTGAACAGCACTGTTTCTTCACAGCTGCACGTTGCATGGCTTTGGGTATACGAGCCACAGCGAGGTGCAAGATGACATTCCAGTGTCATCCCAGTGCAATACTTTGTATAACTACGCAGAGACACTTTAAAAGCACTTGTGCCCTTTAGGGTGTCTGGGGGGGATGTGGGGGGTGTGTGTCACTTCACTAGTAGGTGAACCGTCGGTGTGCTAGTCTGGCTGATGGATCTGGTTTGTTTCCCCGTTCTGCATGCTTTGTAGCCAGTTAAATTGGGAAAGTTTACTAGTTCTTACTCCAGTCTTGATTTTGAGCAGATATAAAAATGTATCTTGTCCCCATCCGCAAACTAAACAATAACCAAACAAAAGTCTGTGTCAGTCAGGTGAGCTACTAGTAGCAGTATAAGTCAGAGTGTGCAGTAATTCTACAGTATTATCTATCTTTTCAAAATTGCAATAGATTAAGTTAGGATGATGGCAGATCTCTGGTGCAATTCCCAGCTGTCAGGTATCATAAGACAGATAAAAATGTTCCTGTAGTAATTGGCTTACAACACAAAGCTGAGTTTTTATGAATGGGAAGAGTCTGTGGGTTACTGCATTTAAATGTTAGTTTTAGGAAAAAAATTTAAAACTTGGCTTTGTTTCATTTGAAACTAAGCAGTGAACAAAAATGTTTTTCGGTGAAGCATACTTTCCAAACTGAAACCTTTAAGTATGTATCTGCTTTTTCTCATTCTCTCCTGAGGGTGAGAGACTGAAAATACTGTTTTGCTTCTAGGCTCCCGGAGAGATGAGGCACGTTGTTTACAAATGATTTATGTTTCAAAGATGATAGATGTGTCTTTTTGGCTCATTTAGTCACTGCTGCATTTCATAGAAAGCTGTCCTCTGTAAACAATGACATGGATTTCATAGCTTAAATTTCTTATTTGTTACCCTCTAGCCTGCTCCTTGAAAGATGGTTGTTCATTAGGACAGATACCCGATGCAGAGAGAAAAGCAAGAGGACTGGAAGAGAATGCTTAGAGGCTGGGAGGAGCCGGACAGGAGAAGCACAGAACAGCGTGGTCACCTCTTGCATTGGGGTGGTCCATGATACGTGTAAGAGATGTTGGGGTTTTTTTAGTGGTTACCAGCTCATTTGCTTCTCTGGCTTCAGAAAGTGTGGAAAACTGAGAACTGCTTCTTGTGTGTTTGTAGCTCCCAAAAGACTCAAATCTCATGATTGTGCAAAGTGCCTGCTCTGTTCCTGCAGTTCTTAGACAAACAATGGGAGGTAGGACTGGGGACTGTTTTTAAATCTTTATGTTGCCTGCAGAAACAAACCTATGAGAAGGGCAGAATCTTTGGGTGAGAGGTCAGAAGATTTTTCCTCTTGCCTAATTAACTCCTACTCACAAGGCCTAGTCTGTTGCCACTGGTCATAGAACTGTAGGTTGGATATTCCTAAGACCGCATAGGAGAGCCGGAGAAATTGTCTGGTTTATTAATTGAGAAGGAAATTGTGTGGGTTTTTTTCTGTGCTTTCTTGTTATCATATGTTCTTCCCCTCCTATTCAGTGCAAAGTGCCTAAAATCAGTTTGCCTGGTGTGCAGAGGGAAAGAGACCCGCTGAGGAGCCATCATATTGATGGGTGAAAATATCCTAAGCAATGATTTTACAGGTGGACGAGAAACTTCTTCTGAGGCCTGTATATCATTACTGGTGAAGTAAGTCTCAAAGAGCAGTTTTATGTCTAAGAGGAAGTCAACATATCTGATCAGGTCAGGATAAAACAATTTTTGAAGCCTAATATGTGAGTAAATACTAGAAATGTATTGTTTCAGAGATATCACATATTCTTTTAAGGGCAATCTAAGATGGTAAGTGACTTCAGCAGTCTCTAGTGTCTACAATCTGCCTGAGAACAAAACCACAAAATACTATGAAGAACTTCAGTAAAAAGATCAAATACACTTGAGTTATCTCCTTCAGTAGCATTTATGTGTTACCTGCATCCCTCAGAGCAGTGTTGTGTTCTTGGTGGGTGGATCAGAATTGGTGGTGACACAAGTAACTGTAGTCCTGTGCGCGCGGTGAGTAATTCCTGTATGTTTTGCAGATCAGGTCAGAAGCCTGTTTGCTTTACAAGAGAAAAGTGAGTCATTCCACAGGTGATCCAGATGCAGATCTTAGCTGAGGACACAAATCTAACCAGTGCCATTGTGTGACTGGTACATCTTTTGTTTAATGCAGCCAGCACCTAAACCTCTTCCCCTCCTTTCGTTTTAGTGTCCTACCCATTTGGACCCTGACTTGTACCCAACTCATAACCTCTTCTACTTTTCTTCTTTCTGGGCAGGTGATGACTAGGTGCAGCTGTATTTTATCTCAGGACAGGGCACAAAAATGACGTTATTTAGGTGTAAGTGAAAGATGGTGTCTCTTTGTTTATGAACATGGGTAAGACGTTTATGCTTTGGTTCTGTACTGTATTTGCTACCATCAGCTGTGAGATACTCAGAAGCGGCATCAGTCTACAAATGGTTTAAGTCTTCTGAATCTTTTCTGAAGAGGTGCAGCCAAGAAGTAGAAACAGAACAGTATCTTTGTCCCCAGGATTGTTAGGTCCAATTCTTTTGAAAACACAAATAGCCTGTAGGTGAGTTGGTTACACAAGAGCAAATGCCAGCACTATGCAAATAGCACATACTTCTCTCTTTCACCATGCAGGACCCTCCTAGTAGTTGCATGGTGGGTTTGGGTTTTGACAAGATCAGACTGGATTAAAAAGTTGACTCTTAGCAAAACTTAACTGATACTAAACTCCCCCCTACGCTGTATGTGTACAAGCTTACATACACTGCTCCTTTGTAACTTTTGGTTAGTTGTAATGTTTCATCGTGGTATATGATGCAACTATTGGCTATTTGTGCCGCCTTTAGCTTCCATCTAGATTCTGACAGATTCTCACTACCTAGGCATGAAGTCCTCGGTGTTTGGGGAAACTCCACGTATGGAGCGTGGCAGTTCATTCTGTGTATGTCGAGCTTGTTCTCTGCTCTGTGCAGTGGTTTACCATCAGTTGTCAGGCTAAGCTTAGATTCCAAGCTTTTGTAGAAATGCGTTGGGTTGTCCAAGCAGAGGGAGGAAAACCTGGAACCATCCAACAGAAGCTCTCTACCAACAGGCAGGACAAAACTGCTACAGCAGCACAGAGACTGTACAAACAAACTTTGTCCTATAAAGTTGGGTATTCCAGCTTTGCAAATGTGAAAAGGAAGGGTTGGTGGGAGGCTCTTCCAAGAGAGCATCTTTCTTCCAGCAAACTTTTGCACAAGGCCAGATAAGGTTAAGAAAGGTGACACGTACCCCAATTTTGAGTTTACTTGTGCTCTTTCTTCCACTCTCTTTAGGGTTTTTCATTACTGAATCTTACCGGGGAAGGCAGCAAAACTTTGAACGTTGTGTTTTGTTTGAAGCAAACTGTTTAACCTATTGAAGAGTAGCCAAGAGGCTTCAGAAAATGTTAATGATCCTTTAAAAAAATAAATAGGAGCTATGTAATTCAAAGGCCGGCGCTGCTTGTGGATAGAAAATCGAAGAAAATTATTCTAAATCTTACTTTCTACTTTACATTAATAAAACTGCAATAGAGTTAAAGTGATCAGACACTATATTTTGTGAATATTTTAATGACTATCACCGTTATGTATATAACTTTTCTATCTTTTTCTTTTCTATAGATACTTTATTTCTATAGATACTGAAATATCATACTTTTTATAATTGATGGCATTTTGAACCACTACCATTGTAACACAAGCTTTAATGTTATTTGCTACTGTTATGTATTCTGGGCCTTTGTTATTTGGTTTTTTTCCTTAAGGAAAAGCCTCAGCTGGAGGCTTTATGTTATTGAGGCCCCATCCCTGGAAGTGTTTAAGGCCAGGCTGGATGGGGCTTTGAGCAACCTGCTCTAGTGAGAGGTGTCCCTGCCCATGGCAGGGGGGTTGGAACTTGATGATCTTTAAAGTCCCTTCCAACTCTAACCATTCTATGATTCTATGATGCAAATGATTATAGCTTACACTTTTATTACAAGTTTTTAGTTCTCATGGTTGTGATTTCCATTAGAACCTAATGACAGATGTTAACATGACTTACCTCTTGCAGAGGTTAGCATCGCTTAAATATTTTTTGGTTGTAGGATTTATTTAATTGTATTTTCTTACATTGTTTTACTCAAATGTAATAGTTGAAATCATGGTCTCGTTCTCATTTGTTCTGTTGTTGCTTACTCTGTAAGAAAGGGATGTTTTCCTGTTGCCTCTTTCCCTGACAAACAGTTGTAGGCAGAGGGGCCAGATGTCCAGTTGGTAACCGACACAGCAATGTCAAAATCAGCATAGTTTCACCAGGTGCTGTCTTGGTCTGTTCTACGTACACGTGCTCTTAAACTTGCACTGAGTTCTGAAAGCTGCCAGTGGCTCCTTGTGCAGAAATCCACTTTAATCTGATTGGAAACTTAAGATAAAACATAACCGTTCATCCTACCTTTTCAGTAGAAGTTTCACGTTGTAGCCACAGGGTGGCATCACTATGTTAGTTTTGTGTCGAGTGTTACCCAAGTTAGTTTTTCCTGAAGCCCTCACAGCTTGGTTGATACTGTTATTGGACTGCTAGCTTGGTGGGGGGGGGTGTTTTAAAAATATCTCCCTCATAAATCTGTAGGTCCAAACCAAGTGTTTCCAAACCAGAATTTTTTTCTCTAAAATGCTTTGTACCATTCATAAAATACAGCCTGAAATTCAAAACGGACTATTTTGCTGTCTAAAAAGACAAAAGTAAAATGTAAATCATATGCATAAATTGCTCACGTTATTTTTTAATTTGAATTTTAAGGTGTCAGTATCATAAACAAGGGTATTTCTCTGCCAGGCAGTATATAAGTTCTATCACTCTTTTCTTGAAAAAGCCAAACACACCCCTCCAACCCCCCGCATTCCACAGTTTGTTGCATTAAATGAACACGGTACACCCAAGTTGCTTCTCATAAAGATGGGAAAGAGCACGGTGAACGGTGATTGCTGTGCCTGTGGTAGGACTGTAAAGCTGGACTTGGAAACGTGCGGGCGGGTGGCGAGGGAGCAGGCTAACATCGCTGGAGGGCTGCTGCCCATCACCTGCCAATGGCAGCGGCAGCTGCGGGATGGTCCTGATGGTTGAGAAGAGGTGAGGGTTATGCCGTTCTTCGAAGAGAACAGCTTGAGGAATTATGGGCTGGTCAATCCGACCTCAGTCCTGCCCTGGGGACGGTCACTCCAGCCGTAGCCCAGGCTGGGTGCTGACTGACTCGGTAACAGCTTTAGAAAAGGACCTGGGTGTCCTTGGGGGCGGGTTGCACCCAAGTCAGCGTGTCCTTGCCATGGTAAAGGCAAACTCTCTTGGGCTGCAGTAGCACGAGCAGAGGCAGAATGGTCTCTCAGATCTAGAGGTGCTGCTGTGGCACACGGAGGCTTCACGCTACCTGAAGACCCTACAGTGCCGAGAGACAAACCTAGCAGACAGGAAGCCTGATGACTTCCTGTTCAGAGACAGGGCATGTCTGTGGCCTTCAGAGTCCAGCAGAAGCGTAAGTATTTTGTGACTTTTCTTGAGATTCCAAGGCTGTGTCTTCATGTATGGGGCTTTTGAATGCACTAAGGAATTTATAGTACTGTTGAAACTCTTTAGCACTCTTAGACATGCTGCATTCTTCCTCTGTTCTCCTAAGCATTGATTACTGCTAGCTGTCAGAAATGAGGAACTGGTAAAAGGATATGTGGTCTGAGAATGTCCACTCTTACATCCTGTTTACTCTGCTAGAACTACTGATATGATGAAACTTACTCATATCCTTAAGTGTTTTGGTGGGCTGTACTGTAGAGCGCAGCACTCTGCAGAGTATAGATTCATGAGCCTAAAGAATAATTCAACCAAGTAGTTTACATACAGAAATTAATGCACTTTTATGTATCTCAGTCCCAGCGAGTTTCATTTTAGGAGCTTGATTCTCCCACGCTTTCTTGCACTGAGTAATACCTTGCTAAATGAGTAATCTGATTGTTCTGATTTCTCTTTCCATGATAGCAAGATTATTTACTGCCCTAAACTAGATATTTTAAAATATTTTTAAACCCAGTAAAAACAAGCTTAGAAGCCTGGGACTGTAGTCATTTTGGAATTAAAGTACAGTAAAATGGAAGGCTGAAAAATATATAGTCAACGTGCAAATTTTCACTATCTCCTCACAAAAATCTTAAGAGAAGAAAGCCAGCTCAAATACTTCCTTCATACCTTGTTTCATATTCTGCTGAGCAGTTTAACTCCATGTTGTTCTGGAAGTCCTCACTTCTCTGAAAATGAGAGAACTTGGTCTCAGTTGGGTGCAGTCACATGTATTGCTCCTTACAGAGCTAGTTTGAGATAGATACCCTGTGTATTTAGACTGGTCAGATTTTCACATGCATGCAAGAGCTTTCTTACTCAGCCACTGTGTGGAGTAAAAAAATTCTATAGAAAACCGCTTCATTCATTTGAGTTTGTATCAGTGTTGTTCAACACAAGCATCTATAAGTCCTGAAAATACCTTTTGTTCCTCAGCTATCCACCACTCGAGCACGCTGTCTTAGTGAGACCAAGAACTAGAAGTTATTGTAAACCAAGTTAGAGGGACTTTCCCCCTCCACTGGTACAAGTCTTCCCCTCTTTGTTTACTCCGTGCGCTTTCAAATATCCACATATTTGTGTTTTGCATGATTGCTGTAACCTTTTTTCTTAGATCTTGTAGTGACTTTGTCCCTTCTGTGCTGATGCTACTGACAGGGATACAGCAAGAGCTCGTGCACTTCTGTTCACCTTTAACGCTAGTAAGTTTTCCATTTGTGGAAGTCTAGTGCTGTCCCTGCTCTGCTGAAGCTCACGATGCTGTCCTTTCATTGCTGCTGAAATCTACTGCAAAATGATGTGATTTGGGCTTCTTTTATCTTTTCCTTAGCGTCAGGTATTGTCTTTCGTTGTGTTTTACGGTGCAAGTATAGCTTAATACCCAAGAGCTGTGGCTTTGAGCTGTATCTAAAATGTCTGCAATACTAATTTCACAGGTAGTCTCTTCTGCCCAAGTTAAATAAAACTTTCTATTATGGGTGCTTCAGAAACACCCTTTAATGTTAAGCACTTGGACATGAATACTAGTTCAAACCTCAACACTTGTTCTCTGTGTTTTCTCAAGAATTTCAGTTCTTGCGAGGCTTTTAACTTTATTCCTCTGCTCAGAATATTTTCTTCGTTTGCTTAACTCATGCTACCATCTGTTGTTCAGTAACTCCTCAGAGCCAAGACGGCTGGTGGAGATCGGAGTTCTCTTAGATCAGCACTTGGCACCACGAGCTTTTTCACAACCCAACAAGCAGTTCCAACAGCTGCATGCATGAATCACTTAAGTTATAGTACCCTGCAGCACCCGGTAAGAATGGGTTTTGACAATCTGGTCAGATGCCACACAAGCAAAAGTGCTATGAACTGAGATCTTCGGAAGGCGTGACATAAATTTATGATCATTATTTTGATACTTATTTTAATGTAATGTGCTTTAAAGTTTCATTACTGTTCAGAAAGCTTTGGGAATACCTAGATTATATATAAGAATTTACCATTAATTACAAAAAAGTTTCACTAGGCTGGGGGTGTGTGTGCATGTGTGTTTATTTGTTACAGCAAACTTTTCTGACACGTTCCCTATGGCATTTCATGTTACTGACAGACAGTTTGCCCCAGCAATAAAACTGCTCTTCACATGCTTTTGAGTCAGTCTATATTTAAACCTGTCTCCAGCAGTGTTTTATTTCAGTTGTTTTACTCTGGTTTGCTTAGCTGTGGTTACATTCTTGATTATGCTGTATGTTTATTGAAAGTCTTGCCATCATGTACTGTTCTTCTGCGAACACTACAAAACAGCGTTCCATTCCGAGTTTAGCAAGCTGCAAGAGCATTTCCTCAAGGTTTCCAAGAGGATAGTGTGGGTGCCTTGTTGATTTTGCAGCCATTAGCTGATTGCACCAGCCCCAAAGGATCCGGCCAGTGTCACTGGGCAAACAGACCTACACAGCTGAGGATCACATCCTGTGTATAATTTTTGTTACACTCTCCTGTTGTCATTATTTGTTTAATGATAACCATTGTTTTGGCTGAGTACTTACACAAGGCCATTCACAAAAGAATTTATAGAGTCCATATGTTTGTATTTCACTTTTCTGCCTAAATAAAGGGGGGGAGGGAGCATCATGGAGCTTATATTTTATTTTGAAGCTGCATCGTCAGACTAGCTGGAGCCAAGCAGGGTTAACTAGAGGATGGGACAGTATCATCCAGGAATAGGGTGTTGAAACTTCTTGGGCAACTTCCACAGAGCTGCCTGGCAGGACTTCCCCCCCCAGTTCCTCTTAGAAAATTACATCAGTGGGTTCCCAAGGGATAATGAGGGATGGGTGCCAGACACGGAAAGCCTCAGTGGTTCTGCAGAAGTAGGATGGGAAAGGACATGAAGTCTTGTGTCCAAGAGTAGTTTAAGCAATTTTGCTGAGTTGTCCCTCAAGCCTTTCACACCACTGGAAAAGTGGATTAAATAGGTCTCAGGATGTACAGGCGGCACACCGAGGCAGTGAACTTGAAGAAGCTGAAGAAGGTTGGTGTTAGTTTCCCAGATTTTAGTAAGTTCTTAAGAGTTCTCATTAAAGAGTTTAAGAAAATATGTAAACATCTTCCATCAGCAATTATCAGTCAATGTCTTATCAGGGTTTAACTGTATTTTTCTAGAGAACTCTAGATAGGTTGGACTTGATAGCTCGTACCACAGTTAAAAGATAAGCTAGATAAAGGGCAGAGAAATGTCTGTTTTGCTTTCCCCAGGTTTCTTATATTTACCAGCTGGGAAACAATACAAATTTAGGGATGCCCTGGAACAGAGATGGATTCCAGGCAGTGAGGGACGACCAGACTGGTTTTTTGAAAGCTACTGACTCCCTTTGAACCCTACTGAAGAAATAGAAGTGAATGACGGAAGGTGCTGGGCAGTTACCTCCTGTTCTTACCCTAGTGCTTTCTCATTGTGCTTCCACAGCAGGAAGGATCTTAAAAATATCAATAGGAAATCACTTTAAAACTCAATGGGAGACATGTTCTTTTCTTTGGTAAGCGCAGTATTTTATGCCATCAGTCAAGACTCTGCAAGAAACCCTGAGGCTGCAGGTTTATATAGACAGGGTAAAGTGATCCTATAGGTTTGGGTCAGATGCCAAAATAATTCACCCAGCTCTGCTACATTAAGGGACTGTAGTATCCAAAGTAAGATTTCATCGGTAAGACAGATGAATAAGATTTCATGTCCATCCCTGAAGTCAAATACTTGTCTTCAGTATTTTGTATCTTCTAGGAAAGCCACCCCACCCAGCCCAGTAGCAGGCATAGTGCTGACCCACACTGGAGGCTATAGCCGGGGCTTTCTCCCAGTTCCTGCACCACACCAGATAAGTGCTGGTGGGAGAACGATGGACTACACTATGGGCTTTAACTACCATACCTCCTTTTGCTCGTTAAATCTGCACTTGTCCGAGAGACCAAGGAAAGAGGGTCTTGCAACTTTCTTTTACCATTTAGAAGGGAGCTTAGCTGTATATCGGGTCTCTGAAGCCTCCACAGTGACCCAAGGAGCATCCAGTATCAGGACACTGCCCAAGAGAAAATAATTATTGAAAGTAAGAGATACGTCAGTTCATAGTATACACTCTAGAAGGGACTGCAGAAGATCTGAAATAGGCTGAGAAGGCATAAAAAAGAATGAGAATAGGCAGGGCAGAAGAGGAAGGAATCCATTACTTCTTGTCTGCTGGGAAAAGACGAAGGAGGAAGATGGAAAAAGGCAAAAGGTGAACTGGAATTCAGACAAAACTGACTAAAATGGGAGAGGCGACAGAAATGAACAGCCTGGTCTCTACAGGTAACTCCCAGCAATCTGCATCCAACCTCTGTGCAGCAGAGAATTGAAAGCCCACCTCCGTGTGCCAGCTTTTTTTTTCCTCCCAGGAGAGGAGCTCGGCTCTGCAGAAGACAAGACAGATGGCATTACCATTGCCTGTGCTCCTGTGGGGGATTTTTTCCAGATGGGGAGTTGGAAGCCTCTTTGTGCTGCTCCAGTCTTCCCCTCGAGTGCTCAGGGCCTCCACCAGTCTATGTACCCGTATCATATGCTACTTCGACATGTGCGCACACGCATCTCTGCACTGTGAAAACTTCAGCTGAACCTGTTAAAAAATAGGTGTATTTATATTAAGGGTTTTCTCCATGCTTGAAAAGTAACCTTGTTGACTTTTCCTTTCCTGTAACATGTGCCTGTGCTTCTTCCTTATCGAGAGACAGCTAATAAAAACTGGACCACCGGCACCGATTTGAAGAGAAAGTTGCCACGACTTTTTTTGCACAGAGGAACCCCAGACAACACTGCGTCACTCACACACTGACTTCATCGGTCCACTTCAGTGCTTCCCTGTAGCGTTAGGATACCGATACCTCTCCTACCTCCAACAAAGCACAGATGTGACAAGTCTCCCACAGTTACCTGGAAAACTACTGGGCAGCCCAGGAAGCATCACCCTCATCACAATGCAGTTTGCTGCTTACTAAGAATGAAAAAAAAAAAATCCATTTTAAATAACAAGCAGTCACCTTTGATCTCCAGTTCCTTAACAGCTGAGCAAATGAGCACAGAAAGTAAAACTTTGGAAAGGTAACGTGATTTCAAGTTTTACAGTCAAGTAAAGGGAGATGCTAAGTTTAATCCCTTTATCGTAGTTACACATTAAATTTATGACAACCTCACCTGTGTAAATAAGTACATTTTGTTCTGCTTTCTTACACTTCCCTTCCTCTGCAACTTTCCAGTCTACAGTTGCACCAAGTGACTTTGCTCTTTCCACTCTGTTTTTATTCAGTTTCATTTTATATTCATTACTGGATTGTCAGCAGGTATTCCTGTCTTCCTGTTTAGTTTCATTTCCCCCATCAATATCAGAATAAGGAACAATTGCAGCAGCTTAACATATCGTATGGAAAGTTTACTATATGCTGCAACCACCTTAAGAATAGTATCACTCCATTTCCTTATTAAAGTTCATTAAAGGGCTTATGTTTTGAATCTTCTGCACATCCATAAAGCCTTTAAAATCATTGGAGCAATTTATCAAATACATGGAATACACATAGGAATGTTCATCAGCTATTAAAAAAAATTAAAAAAAAAAAAATCACTCAAATGCTGTATCGTCCCCACATGCCAGGCCTGTGTGTGGGAAAAGGTGTTGCAATGGTTCTTCATAGTCAGATCTGCACTTCACTGAATTAAAAATAAAAAGCCAATTTCAGGCTGAGGAGCCTCTACAGTGTAGACCTTGCCCTCAGCCATTCTGGGGCTCCGGACTGAGGCGCTGCTGACGTGTGGGGAGCTGCTGGATTCCATTCTGTCAGGAGACCCAAGTCAAACTGGCATTTTCAACAGCAGTCAGCAAACTGGAAGCATATGGAAATCCGCAGGGTCCAGCCGTGAAGCTGCAGGTGCCAGCCACCTTACGGGAGCTGCCAGCTCCAGCCCGCACCAGAAACAATTTCTGAGTGACCTGTGTCAGACAGATGAAAGAATATTAAAGGAATCTATTTTTGTGGAAAGGAAAAGCCACAACCACCAAACCCAAGCAGAGATTAAAGTGCCTGGTGGTGTTGCTGTTCATGCAGCCTTTCAGAAAGAGCCAAAGGATCCTGTTAGGGTGCAAATCCTAATGCAAAGCAGGCATCATCCTTCATCTGAAAGAGTAAATATCGCTCAGGGTTTTCTCTCCTAGTCATGCCAGGAGGAAACCTAGAGTATCCAGCCTGCCTGTACCCATCTCAAGCAACGCAAGGGCAAGTCTTGGTGTTCCTGCTTTTAGCAGAACGTGCCAACAACCTCCGGTTCAGTAAGTGACAATATACTAGACAATGTACTCTTCACATCGCTAAGAAAATTACTTACAAAACTATAATGCAATAAAGCCTGTACAAATTCAACAAAGATACATATACTTTGCTTAAAACACTAACTGCAGTGAACTTGGGATGACCAGGGCCAATAGAAAATGAGAAAAAGGTGGGATTTGTACTACTGGAAGCATCTCAAAGCAAGGCTGGTACCGAGTCACACAGATTGTATGAAAGTAGGATACAGGTCTTATCAGTCTTAAAGTATAAATACATACCAGAGATAGAAAATGCAGATGAACAACCTCCCTCACTAAAGCACGTGCTCTCAAATCCAGGACCCAAACCACTTAATGGAATCACAGACTAGTTGAGGTTGGCAGGGACTTCTGGAGCTCGTCTAGCCCAGTGCCCCTGCTCCACCATGGTCAGCAAGACTTCCCCAAAGAGGTCCAATTTGCTCCAAATAAACTGAAGGAAGAACGGTATTAATGGTTTTGCTTTTTTTCCCCAAAAAACAATATAGTGTTTAAAGCACGTATTTTCTGATCATTTTCATGCAATTTTGATGAATTCCCAGCTCTGAAAACTCTGCTGAAGATCACAATCATCATTTTTTGTTCTGATAGAGGTTTTGTCAGTACTGCACAACAGTTTCCTGGCATCTGTACTGCCAGAACACAATAGTGCAAAGAAATAGATATGGTAGAGTCTACAAATAACTAAAGATCACAAAATTTGGGGTAGGGATTGTGTCTCCTCTGTTTCTGTGAAGAATTTTCACTCTTGTACTCAATTATAGCATCTTCTGTGGGGTGAAAGTTACGTATTATTTTAAAAATATGCAGAATTTGAGAGACCCTCAGAATTCTGAAAATAGAGCTGTCTGTGCGGTCATTATCTTGAAACAAATTCAAAGATGAAGATGCAAAACACAAGCAGTTACAGCAATACAACAGAAGACAGAAAGTAACTGTGGAAAAATTAATAAATATAGAATCTTGGCATAGACTGGGGTTACATTTAAATACAGGAAGAAGTTCATAAAGCCCATCTCTAGAGAAAACAGGTAGTGAGCAGCAGCAGGCAGAAAATCACGTGAAGCAGTGCTTCGGCGAAGGAGAAACCAAGAACTGAGTAAGAAGCATGCTGAAAAACCACAGAGGGAAGTAGTGTTTTCACATACAAAGTCCTTGATCTGGTCCTCAAGAAAACCCCACCACGCTCACAGAACCAGGATGGTGACCAGCAGTTACAGAAATTAAAATTAAAAGGAAAAAAAACAGTGGCATGCAGGGACTACTGTAACAAAATAGCTTTGTTTAAAATGATTTCAGACACAGAGCAACTAGTCATCACCTGATTAGAATGCAACATATGTTCCATTAGACAGAGCTACCAAACGTCTGTACACTCAGCTGCATTAGGGATAATAAGCTCCCAATTGCTATAGGCACTGTGTGTTCTTTTCGTTTTACTTCTAGTGGCAATTAACCTCCCTGTTATTAAGAAAATTGAGCTAAAAGTGGAAGACAAACACACTCATTTGCAACACTGAGGAAACAAGATCCTTTTACATTCGCCCATTTCTTCAAATGTCTTTTTACCTCTGAAGCTCTTTTAGATACAGTGAAATAAGTCAAACCTTCCTCCTAAATTATCATTGCTCAAATTTCTCAGGCAGAAAACCCATGCAACACTCACAGGTGCTTTTCATGTGTGGGCTTCTCTTTGCAATTCCATCTCCTTGGAGTTTGCACTGCCACTATAGGTTGTGACCTCTAATTTGGGACCACAATCCTAAATCCTGCTACTGGAGATAGAAATCTGACTTAGCGCTCTAAACAGCAATGGGGTATTTTCTCTAACAAAGATCTTTTAAAAAAAACAAACCCGAACACTTTGGAGTATGAATACAGTGCTCTTGTACTGAGCATTTAAATGCACGTAAGCAAATCAAACTAGCAGACAAGAAAATTCATCCCCAGTTAAAGCAAAGATCATCCAATTCAAACAATCAGGGAAAAATTTTATCCTCAAACCTCCAGATACCATCCTAATTTGTTTCTCAGGTGGAAAACTGGGAACAAACTCCAACAGCAGCCGAAATACACGCAGACTGCATGAGAGCAGAGCAGCAGCTGGAGCGCACGTGGAGGTTACCTGCCAGAGGGGTGATGGTGTAGAAAGAAAAGCGAAGAAAGAGCAGTTTGGTCTGTTGTGGGGGGTGAGAGGTCATAGTTTGTGCAGAGCTGGGAATGCTATAAACCACGGTGATTTTCGCCTAGTTCAAAGCCTGCCATATTTGAATGGGAGTGCAGCGGAGGTTTTAGCTACACAAGAGAATATAAAACGGAATTTGCAGAATTACCCGGCTTCTGCTGATGTCTCTCAACCCCAAACAGCACAAGCAGCAGCGTATCTGTTTCAACCAGTGCCCGGCTGACCTCACCTTCTGCCTGCAGTCAGAGGCACACACAGACTGCACGTTACTTGCTCTTGCAAAGGCTTTTTTCTGTTTTTCTCCCAACCTGAGTTTACAACCAAGTTCCTGGGCTGTAACATACATGTACTACCAGCGTTCTGCGCTCCGGATGCACCATCTTTGCTGTCATGTACGACACCACAGCAAGATGACATTTGTCAATGCCAGAAGGAAGAATGAGCAGGTTCTGGCTGTACAGGGAGTTAGAAAAGTTTTGGGTTTTCAAATCAAAGAACTAAAGGAACTTGCAAAATTTAAGCAGTCTCTGTATATATGGTACCAAAGCAAGCCAAGGTGAACAACACTCATGTCACAGACTTTTGTGATAGGATTTTCGGTGCTAAATCAAAATTTAAAGAACACACTTTATGTTTGCAGGTAGACAGCTGTAATGCTGACAATCATTCAATTATAGGCAAAAGGCAAGGCATTTTGAATAACCACAGGCAAAATGAAGGAAAATATCCAGAAGACCCTGCATTCAGGTGTGGCCCTCACAGCTCACTGTTGCTAACAATACTAAGATTCCCAGACATTTTTGGCAGCTTTTCTTTTCCCCTCCCAATTTTCATTTTATATATGGGAATTAAAACAAAAATCCATTAGCAACAACTGTCAGAAAAATACTGTTCTGAGACATAATCAGCCTCAGCAGAACAACCTGATCCACGTCTGTTCCTGCATTTGGAAGACCAGATTTTCCTGGGGCAGATTATGGTAACCTTTGCTCATTCGTGTTGCCTATATTTGGATGCACGAAGTGTCTTAGTTCAGAACTTGTTGGGGCTTGTAGGCTCGCAGAAGAGTTCTTTGGACTTCGTCCGCGGGCTGGCTGCAAACTCAGATGAAGGCTTGGGAGCAAAGGAAGGAGAGCAGTTAAGAGATGGGACTTGCAGAATCATAGAATCATAGAATGGTTAGAGTTGGAAGGGACTTTAAAGATCATCAAGTTCCAACCCCCCTGCCATGGGCAGGGACACCTCTCACTAGAGCAGGTTGCTCAAAGCCCCATCCAGCCTGGCCTTAAACACTTCCAGGGATGGGGCCTCCACAACTTCTCTGGGTAACCTGTTCCAGTGCCTCACCACCCTCACAGTACAGAACTTCTTCCTAATATCTAATCTAAATCTCCCCTCTTCCAATTTAAAACCATTACCCCTTGTCCTATCACTAGATTTCCTGACAGAGTCCCTCTCCAGCTCTCCTGTAGGCTCCCTTCAGATACTGAAAGGCTGCTATCAGGTCTCCCCGGAGCCTTCTCTTCTCCAGGCTGAACAACCCCAGCTCTCTCAGCCTGTCCTCATAGGAGAGGTGCTCCATCCCTCTAATCATCTTAGTGGCCCTTTGCTGGACCTGTTCCAACAGTTCGATGTCCTTTCTATGTTGAGGACTCCAGAGCTGGACACAGTACTCCAGGTGGGGTCTCACAAGCGCAGAGTAGAGGGGGAGAATCACCTCCCGTGCCCTGCTGGCCACGCTTCTTTTGATGCAACCCAGGATACGGTTGGCTTTCTGGGCTGCCAGCGCGCACTGCCGGCTCATGTTGAGCTTCTCATCCATGAGCACTCCCAAGTCCTTCTCCTCAGGGCTGCTCTCCAGCCATTCTCTGCCCAGCCTGTATTTATGCCTGGGATTGCCACGTCCCAGGTGTAGGACTCTGCACTTGGCTTGGTTGAACTTCATGCCATTTGCATTAGCCCACCTCTCAAGCCTGTCCAGGTCCCTCTGGATGGCATCCCTTCCCTCCAGTGTGTCAACCGCGCCACCGAGCTTGGTGTCATCGGCAAACTTGCTGAGGGTGCACTCGATCCCACTGTCCATGTCTCCAACAAAGATGTTAAATAGCACTGGTCCCAGTACTGACCCTTGCGGGACACCACTCGTCACTGGCCGCCACGTGGACATTGACCCATTAACCACAACCCTTTGAGTGCGGCCATCCAGCCAGTTCCTTATCCACCGAGTGGTCCATTCATCGAACCCGTGACTCTCCAATTTGGAGACCAGGATGTCATGCGGGACAGTGTCAAATGCTTTGCTTAAGTGCAGGTAGATGACGTCCGTTGCTCTGCCTTTGTCCACCAAGTTCGTGGCAGAATCGTAGAAGGCCATCAGGTTTGTCAGGCAGGATTTGCCCTTGGTGAAGCCATGTTGGCTGTCTCCAATCACCTCCTTATTTTCCCTGTGCCTTAGCAGAGATTCCAGGAGGATCTGCTCCATGATCTTGCCAGGCACAGAGGTGAGACTGACTGGCCTATAGTTTCCTGGGTCCTCTTTTTTCCCTTTCTTGAATATCGGGGTTATGTTCCCCTTTTTCCAATCCACAGGAATTTCACCAGACTGCCACGATTTCTCAAATATGATGGAAAGTGGCTTCGCAACTTGGTCCGCCAGCTCCTTCAGGACCCGTGGATGAATTTCATCAGGTCATGGGACAGCCTGTCCAGCATCAGACTCTACAGAGACACAGATCCCTTCTTTCACCTTCCCTCATCGCATAAAATGTGCAGTAAATGCTGCTGAGAATTACAGCTTATTCCTTCAACCAAAAAAAACGTTTTGGATGTTTAATGGCTTACTACAGTTGCAACTTCTGTGCTCAGTTTGAAGCATACTGCAGTTGTTCTTGGCCGTTCTTGTACTTTTGTCTGTATTCTTGTTCGAAAAAGGACATTCCAGCCTTGTATAACTACCTCCCAGAAGCGATTAATACTAGTCCCTAGAAAGGAAACGCAGTATTATGTATTGTACACGGGCCCGAGTGACTGGAATAGAAATACCTTTGAAGATTAGGGCCTCCGTAACACAATCTCACTGGCATCAGGAGGACAGCGAAATGAGGCCTGTCCCTCGTTCACCTCAAGACAAACTATTTCTGGCATAGGGTGTATTTCTTTTAACTAACATTTTCCAAAATTATCTCTACATAATGATCAGCACAGAGATAAAACAACTGAGGAGGAGCAGAAAAGCCTAAATCCCTCAGCAAGGTCCACATCAGACTGAGCAGTTGTTGCATCTCTACAAATTCAGAAGGCTCCTACCACAAGAAATAAGAACCTAACTTGTTAAAGCAATTTTTATTTAAGTAGTTGGAGTGAAACTTTCATATCATGAGTAAAAATACTAGAGTTGAACGTTGTTTAAAAAAAAAAAAAAATCAAGATGATGGGCTCTCTGTGCAAACACAGCAGTTTCTGATAGAAAGGGGAAGCAAGGGTTTTCATAACATACTCCCTTTCAAATAAAAAAATTAAATGCTAGTTAACTGCAGTACATGTCATCATTTTTATACAGTCAAGAGAATGAAAAACAGAAAAAGCAATTTAAGAGAACGCAACCTACAATGGAATAAATTCATTCGCAGCAGAGACAGAATAAGACTGCTTTTATGAAAATTACAAAGAAACATGATACAACAAAAATAGGGTGTGGGGAATTTTCCACTAAGATTAAAAATGAAAAACAAACCAAAAAAAATTTCACTTTTTGAACACCATTATTATTCAAACACATATGAAGTTTCAACCTAGTTTTTTTCTTACACATGGGAAACACTGTTAAAGTGAATCTTCAAGAGTGAGAAGGCACCATGAACCGCTGATACCTTTAATGCACACTCAAGAAAGAAGAAATGATCTGGCATGACGCAAAAAATCATTAAGTGTTTATATATATTCATATATTTTTTCATTAAAAAAAAGCGGCAACAAGTCATTACCTCAGTGCCAAAATGTACTTTTGTCTGGTTGACTCACTCATTAAGATGATTTCTCACTTAGACCTGTATGGTATTTTTATACAGTGGTGAAAGTGGGTGATTTTGCATTGTTGCATTTCATATCAGATTGGTAAATCAAGCGTTTTCTAGGTTCTGAGAAGCCAATCCTATGAAGTATTCCTAAACTCTACGCAAATGGAATAAGTAAATGCATGGTCTAGAATGGAATACTCATCTGTACAACGTGGCAATTCCACTGGATTCAGTTTGATATGTAATGTCTTGTAGCAGATGTTATAACAAAAATAACTTTTGCTTTTTGATTTACCTCACTGAGGCCATTAATGCTGTTCCTACAGTCGGTTTTCTGGAGTTGGATGACACTTCACTGCTGTCCAAAATGAGTTTGAACCGTAACCCTCCAGAGTTTGTTCACTTTGTTGCTTATATTATTGCACTAGCTACTAAAGTCTTATATCTTCCTATATAAATCTAATTGTTCAGAGTGCAGATTCTATATTTAGATAATGAACTGTATGAAATAAATAAAATAAGGGGATTTTTCTGGTCAGAGTTGCTGATATGTTGAATACCTTAATTATTCCTAAAGTAAACAGTTTTGGTGTATATTCTTAAAAACCTATGGTCATTCAGCATAAAAGCCTTGACGTAATACTTTAAGAATGGATTTGTTTTCCTTCTCAAAAATGCATCAAAGAATTGTTTTAAATACAGAATCTGTGAGGCTTCCTACAAATTCATCTAAATCGTAATACAAACACAGTTTGTAATTCAGATAATATAGAAAGTTCTCTAGTGTCCATTGAAGTAAGGTCCCCAAAATGCAGTCTGTTTTGTTTCTGAATGGGAAAACATTGCAAAACATTAAGCGGTTCCACTGGCTGAATAGGAGAACTGAGGAAAATGAGGTCTTCTCTCGTTATCTACACAATCCATGCTGTCATCTGAAAAATAAAATAAAAAAAACACAGTAGACAACAGTCGCTACCTTTTTGATTTTAAGTAAACAGTAAGATAATGCACAGTAAAGTTATTTCAGAAAATTTCACCGTCTCCTTTTTCTTCCACAACTTGAAAGGGCAAAGAAACAGGAAGTCTTAAATCTCACCCCACTAAATGGGCATCACAGAAGATGCTGATTGTTGTAGGTAAACAGTTGTTCAGATGTCCATTTAAAATTGCGAGGAGCTGCATTGCTTAAATCCATATTCAGTGTTCTGAATTTCTGGCAATTGCTGTTTCAGAGCATCAAACATGCTCAGTTACCATGAAAATAAAATATATTTTGATTGAATATGGACAGTATCCCATACTCAATTAACTGTTTCCATATACACAGGGTGTGTGCAGATGTACGCATGCAAATCTCACAAATAGAATTATTTTCCAGTGGGAAGGTGCAGATTTGGAAAAGACTAGAATACAAATAATTTCACTGTCTTCTAAAACAGTTTTTTAATTTCCCAAACTGGAAAGACGTGGAAAATTTCACATCAGTTTACCAGCTTCTTTGTCAAATACATATATAGAAAACCAGCAAGTTTAAACTGATGCTTTTTCAGATGTTCTGAAGAGACCAGGTAACGCTACAGCAATTATTTCTGGTTGATTGGAAAACATAGTGGGCAACATTTGGGAAAACTTTACCTTGGTCAGGAGGAGTGATTGTTATCATCTGTGCTGTAAATTCTTCATCAAAGTATCTTGTATCTGTTTCAGATGTAACTTGTGGCTTAAATGGAGGTACAAGCTACGAAAAGGAAAAAAAAAAACCACCATTTACAGGTTCTTGCAGCACTGTTTGAAACAGGTAGAATTTCAAATAGATTTATGAGATGCAGTGCCTTTTCCTACACTCCTAAAGTAAGTTTAAAAATGCCAGTTCATAAAGAAAATACACAGTAAAAAGTATCTAGGTGCGCGCTTCCTATTTATGGGGCGTTTACGGCATTTAATTGCACAAAGAAAAACCTAGAATCCTAACATTTCCTCACACAATAAATAACATGCTTACAAACGCTTAAAAATAGTAGTGTATGCTGGTTTCCCCACTTGATTATATGGGAATTGTTGACTGCAGCTAGTCAGATTTGTGCTTGAGGAGGATGAAAAGCAATAGGAAAGATGCTCAGTGATACCAAACCGATTGTCTAGACTCGCGTATCACCACAAAGGCTGTAACGTTCACAAACACAACGCAGCTACCGAGCTATACAAATCTGACTGCAACTGTGCTGTAGGTCCGACCAACCCAGGAGAATTTAGGACAAGACAGCGACAACATTAAGTTTTTATATTCCCAGTCTCCAAAAGCAGCGTGATACCAACTCTGAACTTAGCAAATCTGGAATGCTGACAAAAAAACCCGAGCACACTTAGCAGTGAACATCCTCCTCTTGTTACACCACGAGTCGCACTATTTAGGTTTTATTCTCGACACTCGCTTGGGCAGACAGGCTAGAAATCATCCATGTGTACCTAGGCAAGCTCTGGCAAGAGGAACTCCAGATGGAGCGGAGCTGCTTGGCTGGGGCTGGAGGAGGAGCGCGCCTGGGAAGCGGGGTGGTGGAGCTAGTTGCATACAGATGCACAGAGCTGGAACACGTACAATTTTGGAGGGCAACGGAGCTCGGATTCAGACCTCGCTCACCTCCCCGCCGCACGATGCGGTAGAAACAGAATGTAAACACTGTTCTTAGCCCTCCCACAGAGGACATGTAATAGCTCTCAGCGCTGGGCTCCAGTTCGCCCACCGGTGGGGTTAAGCATGGCCATCTTTTAATAGCACTGAGCCACACCAGGCAACAATTTAGGAGCGTGATTGAGGAAGTATACGGCTTCCAATCTGAAACTGCAAGGGAAAGGTTTATCAAGGCAAGTGGTAAATTGCTCCAACTGGAATGAAGGAGTGACCCCAAGACTAGCGCTTCTGCTCTTACAGAAGAAAGAGCAACGCTGACAGAAATCACTACCTGGAAAACAGCAGATCTTGAGTGTACAAAACACCTCGTCCTGACCCCCAACTTCTCCTCCATCTTACATCTGAAGAATCATTTGCTTGGCAAGTTGGTCAGTAAGAAAAGCAAGCTCCCTGTCACCAGGATCATCTTTGTGATCTGTTTTGAGAGCATCTAACAGTGTTGCCCTGTCTTACAAACAACTCAATGAAGCTCCTTCATTTTCAACGTGAAGACTTTAAGAAGCGTGATCTACACATAAGGCGATATTTCTAAATACAAAAAAACATTCTACAGTTTTAAACCAATCTTTAAAAATTAAAGGACATAAAAATTCTCTTTATTCTAAGAGAGCACAATTACAGTATATATTAACAATAATTTAAAAAAATTCTTAATGACCCTTTGTGCTCAAGGATGGCTTAAAGAAGCCTAGCAAACTTTCCTGTGAAAATTAGGTCCTTAGAAGTGCTCTTTATGTCCTGAATTTAAAAAGGAAAAGGAAACAGGATATCCCAAAGCTACGAGTCACTCTGAGCCTCAGCTCCTGAAGCTATTGAAGAGGGAATGTATTTACCTCACGTTATAACGTTAATAACGGTATTCTCAATCAAGTCAAACCAGCACACTACGTATAAAAACCCTCTTGAGGATGAAGTTCTTTCTTTCACATTTTAACTCCATTCTGTTTCTCCTTACAGCAGTTGCCTGCCCATTCCTTACAGTGACCCTCAGTTTGTTTTTGACAAGTTGCGTGTGCAGTGCGTGTGAAGTTCTACCTGTCCTTTTAAGCTAATGGTGGGTTTGGCAGTTGCGATGCTCTGGCTGCTGTAGCTTGCTGTGCGCAGCGCAGAGTGATTTAGGACTTGGGCACTAGAGCAGACACCTGAACTACCCGCATCAGAATGACTCGGAGCAGCAATCCTGAGTGGGAACACGTGTAATGGGCTAGCGCGGCCTGGATCATTTTCCCTTTTATTTTAGTATCTGCTAAAAGCAATTTGAGACAGACTACGACGCACCCACAAGATAATCTTTCTTTTCCCCCCCGAGCTGTCAAATTCAGAACGTTAAGCTGGAAACAGAGGGGAAGCCGCGGAAAGCTCTAACAGTGGCTTTACCAAGCAAATATGTTGCTTTACTGAAAAGCTGTCACTGCAATAGCTCTGCAGTTCAACTGGCAGAGAGGTGCCACCTGGAGCCTCCCACGGCTGCAGACCAGCGTGATACCCGCGGGTTTATGTTGGTTTGAGAGACAAAAAAAGACCAGAAAAAAAACCATGTGATTAAAATCTCATTGCCTACGTTTTGCTTGTAGGTGGGCAAAATACTGCAAATTAAATTTCTTTGCACCAGAGACAAATAACAACACTCTTCCAGGAGAGTCTAATGAATATTTTAAATTCTTGGGACAACCCCAGTTATTCAAAACTCCTTATAATTCAAAGCAAAGCTATGTTTCCAAAAAGCTTAATTACAAAGTAAGTGTTCTTGATTACCTCAAGCCTATATTCATAAACATATTCACCATTATCTGGAGATAGTGGCTAACCAAGCTTAGCATATAAACACCTCTAGGCAGCTGACAAAATTCAGCTTTTATCTGTGAGACTGTATTTCAGGTAAATGCTGCAAGATCCAATTTGGACCACCCAGAACACAGGCAGCAAATACTCACAGGCTTTTTGAAATGTCTTCATTTGCACAGCACGGCTTTTCCAGATGCACACGCTAACGGGACGGAAGCAAGACCAGAATCTAGCTTCCTTGGATACGCCAAGGTCAGAAATAGTCTCAATTAGCACACTGTTTTCTCCAAAATATGTAACTTTTAGAATTTCCTGGTAGTTTTCCACAACAATCTGAGTCAGTACTACTATGGAACAATTTATGAAGGCTCTCTCAGTGCTATGGATAAATAAACTGCCTCCAGCTTGTGTGATTCCTCATCCATTCAGGGATCCAGGACTACCATCAAATGACAAATAACGTCACTAGAGACATTTGAGCCTCATTATCAACTTTTTACCTTAAACTGCAAAAAAGCCAGCAAAACCCCGCATATTCATCTTGTCCGCTGGGTGAAAATGGGGATAACCTCCTGTTCAGAACAGTCATTCAGATACACTTTTTACATTCTACTGAATAAACTCCAACCAGCTCCCTCCTGCCCTCATGACCGCACGCAGCTCTCTCAAGGGATGCTTTGAAAGGACAGAGGTCTAAATTCTATCTACACTTTCAAGGCACAAAAACTTATTTTATGATTTTTTTCAGTTCTCTTTAGCCACTCAAATCGGTGAGGAAGTGAAAGAAGAGAAGGAAACAGAGCACTCTTTGTTATTGTATACAAGCACTGGACAATACTCCCACTACCATATGGAAACCAGCAGTATTATGCTTTTTTTTTTTAAAGAATACAAGCTTTGCTAATAGATCGCTGTATTAGTTTTACCAAAGAATTAAAACTCAGTTTCTGCTAAGTTTCTTACCTGCTCCCACCAACTGAAGTGAGAGCTAAACTATATTTAGAGATCAAATAAGATCCGATTATCATGAGGGGCTGCAGGGGAAAGGAAAGAAATCAGGAAAAGCTGGAATTGAGTAAGATCATGTGGCCCCAGTAGATGGGAGCCTTGAATCACCAGACCCATGTTTTAGTTAGCTGTGTTTCACATGAGCATTATGAAAAATGTGGCTGGTGAGAATCAAATGGGAGAGGACAACAGCAGATCGCCCTGAGAGCAGGAAGCACGGCAGCCTGGAGGAGTGGAGTAAGTTATCTGAGAACGAAGGGACAGTGAGGCATAGACAACTGCTAAAACACACTCATACAGAAAGGGCTGGGCTCTTCGACTTCAGTGACTCCCACTAGAAAGCCTATGAACTCAGTGGATCTCTGGAAAAACCAATGAGAAACACCATAAAGTGCAGACACTTCACGTCAGCCCTCTGCCACCAAAAAAAAAGAAACAGTAGCCTTGGATTGATGTGAAAGCCTACACTTCTCTGCATTTGCCCATTCAGTCTAATTTCATCATTCAAGACAGGAAAAATGCAAAAGGAACAAATAGCTCATCTTCCATTGCTGCTTCTACGAAGTTTTGCCTCAGATGCTCAGGAGCCAACAATAACTCTGGGCTCGCAAGGGATATGACAGGTGATAGGAAGGAACGCCAACAAGAATTCATGGGAAAAGCCATTTTAAAAGCTTATATACTGTCTAAATTTGGAAGCAATTTTGATTACATCCTATTTATTCAGCCACAGAAACAGGCATCTCATTGAGAGATACTCTTCTCATTGTGAAAAGAAGCTTTGGTTTAGAAGTAACGCAATTACAGTATTGTAAGAAACATGAGGCAATTTAGCCTTGTTAAAAACAATTGCAAACCTCTTCCGTGGCGGGCTTCTGTGTACCTTAGAGAAGGCAATAAAATTTGCAACATTCAGTATATCCACAGCGATAGTTCACCTTGGAAGAACAGTTGTATAAGTACCTTTTTCTCGTATACATCTTGCCAAACAATGCCAGCAAAGAATTTGTGCTGCATAATCTCCTTGGCATCATCAGGACCACCACCTAACCTGTTTGGGGTAAAACAAGTAATTAAATGTTAGAGTACAGTTTTTTTCTCATATAATTTTTATTAAATGGTAGTGAAGAAATTCTGAGTTTACAGAATACATTTGGGAGCAGTTCTAGCATTTGCTTCATATTTGGTTTTGTGCAAGGGCTGCAGCATAGTCTATTTAAGGCTTCAACACAGTTCCACTAAAAGATTTGAGAACAGGCTAACAAACAGAATTAGAATAAAAGTCTCTCTTAAACAAACAAATGGGGGCAAGGGGGGGATAAATCACAATTCAAAAGACCTGCCCTGCGAGCCACACACCCTTCTCTCTTGAAGAAGAAGTGACTACCTCTTGGCAGTTTTCTCAAGCAGAGTGATACCAGCGGTAAAACTGAAGTTGATTTTGAAGTGTAAGAGGCAAGGATTTTTAAGACAAACTGATTTATGCAACCTGATTTAAATTTCCATTAAGGAAAACAGTTGACAACTGCAGTGATAATATCATGTTGTATGCAAATCTTCCCTCCTCCTTGGCTTCATGAAAGCACAAAGGGTGTTTTACTGACTTAAGGTATATCAAGATAAAGCACTTTTATTCCAAAATAAAACTGTCCACACAGCTTATAGATGCAATCAGTTTAGTTCCAGTCTTGAGCTAACAGATGCTTAAATTCTGCTGTGGAGGTTAAAATGTTCTCTAAAAGACTGAACCACATCTGCAAGCGAAGGCACGCACTGAGAAAACAAAACACACGCTGAGTAATCAGCAGGAGACTTACTTTCAGGTAACAAGGTTAAGATGCTCAGGATTCGAAGTCCAAGAGGTGTCACCACGTTCATCCAGGCTGACCTCTAGTATCCGCCTGTTCTCTGATTCTTGGTACCACTGGCAAACTGAGATACTATCCTCATTTTAAAGGCCTTGGAACAACAGCTCTACATGACCAAGGCTAGAGCTATACCGCTAGAGAAAAATGGGCCAAGGACTGTTCTTTGAGCCTGAACACAAGCTGCCCGGCCAGGCCCCATCGTTGCTGCACAGCAGTCAGCCCTGGATCTCCTCTGGGCCACATGCAGTAACCCTGTGGCCCTAACATATGTGTGACTGGGAGTGGAGGGAAGGGTTTTAGTTCAGAATACCAGAGCTAATGTGAAGGCTGTGCTACAGCCTATTGAAGTGGTGGTATTTTGATAGCTTGAGACAGTACTGCATGCTGTGGGACATAGTTTGAAGGTACCATGCTATTGGGACAGCATTGGGTGATTGTTTAGCAAAGAGTCATCAAATATGGTGACACTTTGTCCATACTGCTGACTGGGAATGGATCCCGGTGTGTGCAGCTCTCTCAGCCATGCCCGAGCATGTCTTCAGAGAGCGCAAGCTGGTAGAAGCCACAGCTGTACCAGAGTGACCAAGCAGCAGAGGTCCCTGGCACTTCGGAGTCCATTCTTGCTTCCCGGCCCACTTTCATTTACTGGCACAGCAACCTAAGGGGTTTGCTCCTTCACATTCCTTCAGGAAACACGCAGTGGAGCAGGGAATGGACCGCCAGTCACAAAGTGTTGGATGATGCTCTCCTTCCCCAGGTAAGCTCTAAGACCAAGCCTAGAGCTCCACAGGCCAAACCAAGACGGATGACGGCTCTCCCATCTGCCCGGCAGCATGTTAGACAGCTGCAGAGCAGTCTGGAACAGAGACAAACTACAGGGCAGCCTGGGAACAGAGACAAACTCTGTGGGTAATCATCTCTCGGCTGGTTCTCCACAGGTCTAGAGGCTTTGCGAAGTCTCTACCAGGCTCCCTGTTGCTTCCCCAATGCAGATGACGATGGCCAGTGAAGAAGAGGGTTGAGTCAATCCTCTTTGTCCACAGATGTCAACAGACTGCACTTCTGCACAGAAGTTCAGAAGTGACTATGAGCTAAGAAGAACCTGAATGTTGTTTTGCAGAAGCATGCAGGAAGGCTGGCTGGCTGCAGCCAGAGTGCTTTGGAGAATATGTTATCTAATACGCGCCTTTGTTCCATGAAGGGCAAACACATACTCAGGGAAATGCCAAGAAAACCCCCAGATGTTTTACTTACCTTTTAAAAATCTACTATTAAACAAATCCATTCAAAGCAAATGGGTAAAAAACAGAAACCTCATATTTTGGATACAGACTTATTACAAAATACACTCTTGCTTTTCAGAGTTGTTATGAAAGGACCCTCTCAAGGAGAACAAAATTAAATCAGCACTTAATGCAAAAAAATCACAGTTAAGCGCCACTGAGAACTGAAAGAGCAGCAGGTTTGTCTTTCATAAGGACATGCAACGACTGAAGAAAAATATAGCAGGAGTAAGTCTTTAAAAGATTATTGTACAGTAAAGTTAAATTGTGTGCATTTAAGTCTTCAGACAGAACCAAAAATAGTATAATAGGACTTAAAAATTAAAAGCTACTGAGATTTACAGTATACAAGGAAATATAACAAAGTGTAGAAGCAAAAAAGCAACCGATAACCAAAACCAAAAAACCAAACCCTTTAAAACCCAAACTTCTGTCTAAATTGGCACCTGCCAAACAATTCTGGTTATTCACTTAACTTCCATCTATATTTGAGAGCCCTGGTTTCTATATTTCAGCTAAATCCCAAGGAGAAAATTATTAATAAAGTGCAACACCAGTACACTGAAACCACTTCCCCATTTTTAATTTTTATGAAAACTGTGTATTGCTTCCAAGCCCCTTTAATCATTTAATGACAAATGCCCATGCTCCACAAAACAAGAGCAATCAGGTATCTGTCAGAGATAAATCATGTGCAAATATTTTTCTAAAATTTATGTACTGTGATTTAACATATATATAAAAGAATATAAATATAGTGTATAAACACACAGTGAACAGTGAAAGTATTATTATCACAGGCCAGAAGATTATAATTAGTGGATCACAGGAAAAATATTGTTACTCTACTTGTCCATGCAAAAGTAAACAGTGCTCAGCGCCCAGGTCCATTCCCAGCTCTTTAAAAAGAAACCCACAAACTTCTAGTTTTATAGTTAAAAGTTTCTACAGTAATGACAGCCAGGCTCCGACATAGGAAAGCGGGTGGCAACCGCCTTCACTCTGCCCTGCCAAATTATCCCATTCTTAAACTTGTGCTTCACCATATCAGGAGCCACAACAGAGATTCTGACTGTGGGCAAATCCTCATCTGAAGACTGTCATACTTTTCGGTGACAGATTTCTGTGTTTACAGATTTGCACATGCACCATCCTCATCTGAGAAGCTGGCCACAGGTTTAGGCACCACTTCTGCTGCTGTTCTGTCTTCATGTGATTTCTCTGACTCCCCCAGCCCCCAAACCTGGTTCTACAACAGTACAAATATACCCACCAGGCTCAAGAAAATCAGCTCAGCAAAAACTATTGGTGTTCACCAGCTCAGAGCACACAGATGCACACTTCTCCTCTGATACAATAAGGATGGAGACTAGTGACTTCTTTTACTATGGCCATTATCTTCAGAGGCCTCTAATAGCCATGGGAATGGATCTAGAAACCGTATCTATGCTGCTTTCCTGTGACCAGCACTATCAGCACGGAGAAGCTCTGGCTGGCTTTGGGACAGCATCATTTAATGACTCCAGATTCGGACGGAAAAGGCCACATTCTTCCCAAAGCCCTCTACATACAGTCTGTGGGGGCTTTCCTGCTCAGAGATTAAGACTTTCGGAAAGCCTAATGCAACTCCCAGCTCTGTGCTGAGCTTTAATTCCCCACTTCTTCATTAACGACATGTGTGCAAGCGTAGTGGATCCAGTAACATTGGAAAAGCTCCCACTCCACAACATTAGTAACCACAGAGGCATCACGTTTGAGGATGGTGAGGCTTGGGAAGTCTCTAAACTGGTTCTAGAAAGCTGGAGGAAAAAAATCTCTTCAAATTGGCCTTTTATGTTTTCCTCAGCTTCAATTTGATCTCTTACGGGTGAATTGTTTGAGTTTGTCCAAGCTTATTCTGAACAGCTTTGGACTGAATCAATTTAGACTAAAATTATCATACACAACAGCTAAGTCTCAGCCTACCTCAAAGAACCTGACAAAACATGTATGAAGACTTGACGAGCACTCTGCAGTTCAAGTGATACCCAGGACGCCAGAGCTGTCTGGAGACAGATACACTTCTGTACTCAAGACAGACACATTTCAGAGCAAACATAAGAACTTGTCATGCAGTTTCAGAACTCTGAATGCCCACAAGACATGAAGTCTGCTGCCTAAGAGAACTATTTGAGGTCACCTCCTCCTGCTTGCCACCAGCTAGCTGGAACCACTTCCAGGGCCCTGCAGCTCCCATGATGGCCACCTCTACCTCTTCCAACTCCAGTAGTGGCTGCATGGGCTGCAGACCTAGCTGCATCTGAGAGCAAGTCTGCCAAAGCCTCCTACCCTTCCCATAGCAGAGCACCACAAACAGAGAACATAGACACACACCTTAACTACCAACCACCTCCTTTCACAAGGGAGAAAACCCAAGGAGTTTGGTTTTCATGCAGGTCATGACGTGATTGACCCTGATATTCCTGAGCATCTGCAGACAAAGTTGCACTCTGGATGCGGAAAGTACCACCACCACTAGAAAGAACGAAGTGCCAGATCTCTGTGTGGCTACAAAGACTGATCACCAGTTCCCTGTGACCACCTTCAGCGCTCCAAAGCTAGAACTACAACTCTGTGAAGTCATTAAATCTTTTAAGAGGCGTTTGTGAAATGCTGCATCCTCTTACGCTCAGTCTTCATGAATGGCAAAGTCCAACAGCACCACAGAAGACAGGAGCAGATGAAGCAGCTTGTAACAAACCCTATCTGAAAGAGGCTGAATAACTCTGACCTATGACAGGGAGCACTAAGGCATGTAGCGAAAACACATGACCAAAATTCAGACAAAACCATCCTGAAGTTCGCTCAAGTTTAAAACCCATCAAGATTCCGAGCTTGCAAGACACTTTGTTGATTATAAATCCACCCACCCATCTAAACTCATCCCATTTACGTGGAGCACTCTGATCCATGCCCACTTTCAGATTACAGTCTCTACAAACAGAGAAAGAATAATAAAAGTTAAAACCTTTGCTGTTCTATGTGTGAAAAAATGCTCTGATTACCTCCTTCCATTTGATGCATGTCACAAAGCAGTGAGGGAGAATTTCAGGTCAGATTAAAAGGAAATATTTACAGAATAGATTTTTTCCCTCTTAGGAAAATTAGGGCTCACATTATAAGATTAATAAACTTATATTAATCCCAAAAGAAACTTCAAAATTCCTTCTCACTTACAAAATGGATTTTGCATGACCAAATTTAGACAACAGCCATGATTAAAAGCAGAATGCAATTTATTGGTATTCACGTTTTTCCCCATATACCTGTGAGTTTGAAACTGAACTGGTATTACTGAATGCAGAGTGCTAAGACTACTTCTGTATATCCAAGGGGGGTCATCCTCCCCCTCTACTCTGCCCTGGCAAGACCACAACGCGAGTACTGTGCCCAGTTCTGGGCTCTCCAGTTTAAGAAGGACAGGGAACTGCTGGAGAGGGTGCAGCAAAGGGCCACAAAGATGATTAGGGGGCTGGAGCATCTTTCTTATGGGGAAAGGCTGAGGGAGTTGGGTCTTTTCAGCCCAGAGAAGAGAAGGCTGAGGGGGGATCTCAGTCAAATGTCTACAAATAGTTAAAGAGAGGGTGCCGGGAGGAGGGTGCCAGTCTTTTTTCAGTGGTGCCCAGTGACAGGACAAGGGGCAATGGGTACAAACTCAAATATAGGAAGTTCCATCTCAACATGAGGAGGAACTTCTTTACTGTGACGTTGGCAGAGCACTGGAACAGGCTACCCAGAGAGGTGATGGAGTTTCCGACACCGGAGACATTCAAAACCTGCCTGGATGCCATCCTGTGCAACCTGCTGTAGGTGGACCTGCTCTGGCAGGAGGGNGGGTGCCAGTCTTTTTTCAGTGGTGCCCAGTGACAGGACAAGGGGCAATGGGTACAAACTCAAATATAGGAAGTTCCATCTCAACATGAGGAGGAACTTCTTTACTGTGACGTTGGCAGAGCACTGGAACAGGCTACCCAGAGAGGTGATGGAGTTTCCGACACCGGAGACATTCAAAACCTGCCTGGATGCCATCCTGTGCAACCTGCTGTAGGTGGACCTGCTCTGGCAGGAGGGTTGGACCAGATGATCTCTAGAGGTCCCTTCCAATCCTTAACATTCAGTGATTCTGTGGTCCAGCTCAGTACAACAGGTAATTTTTAAGATTTAATTCACTGACGCAGGTCACAATTCCCTAGCTCCTTGACACTTAACTTAAAATATCCTCGTTACTGAGCTTCATTATATCAACCTTTTTTGTTGTTGGGCTTTTTCAAGGATTTTGTGGGAAAGGACAACACCTCCCAGTTTCATTTTTCTCATGGTTTTGGCTGTATCCTCTGGCCCACTCTGGAGTTCATCAGCAGTTACTAATGCTGTCAATTCTGATTTTTCTGCCACAGACAACATTACAATGACACCAACTCCTGTCCACCACTGGGCTTTGTGGAAGAGGGGATTTCTGTTGAATTACACAGTGGTTCCACAAAGCATCATCAACAGGCTAATGCCAACCAGACTATCGCACATTACCTATTCACTGAATGTATTTTTATAGCTCTTATGATGCTTTTCTTCAGTCTAGGTCCATGAACTCCCTATGAGTCAAGTACCAAGTATGCCAGGCGTCCACCGCAGCACACAGACCACACAGTAAAAAGAACACAAAACTACAAGGCCAGGACTCAGGACTTCTAACCCTAGTGCTTCCAGCTCAGTTCTCCCTACTGCCTGAAATGCCACAAAGCACAGGGAATTTGCAGAACCACAACTTCAGTTAAAAAGCTCAGTGAACGGTGATTGGTGAGAAACTAGTATTTAAGAATGGTCCATGATCCAAAAAGCTTGGGAAGCACCAGTGTAATTAGCAAGCTGCGGGCATGAGTGCAGCCTTGTCTAGTCTATAGTTATGTCTTTCAGCAGCATGGAAATCATCTGTCCGACAGATCAGAGCATCGTTGGTTCCAAGCCTGCAGAAGATACATGTGAAGAAGTGGCTATTTGTATAAAATGAGCATATTGTGGAGTAATTATTGGCATTGGGAAAACCTTGTAATTAGAAACAAGTGGGAGTTCTTTGTTTGTAAACAAATTGCATTTTGGTTCAACAGAGATGCTCCTTTAAGAACAAATTGCAGCAGATGCTGCTTGTGTTTCTAGTGATTGAAAGGCCCCACCTGAATAAGCTACAGAAGGGTCACAACTGTATCTAACCCTGGGCTTTCCTGGACAGGAATCCTGATGGCAGAGGCTGGCTCGCGGCGCACCGTGGCGGGAGCTGCTGCTAATCAATTACACCACCTTCTCCTGGAGGTCCCCTCGCAGGTGCCGGGCTTGGGAGGGGCGGGCAGCCGTTGCCACCTAGTACAAGGCTGGCCACGTTCCTGACTACAACTGTTCCCGGATCCCCGCGTCACCGCTATGTTGAAGCCTCTGGTAGTACAAACTGTGGATTTGCGCTACAAGACCTCTCAATAGGGTTTTCCATCAAAAATAGTGATAGAAATAGCCTACAGCGATGACAAAAATCCTTGCTGCAAGTATCCATGTACTGGCAAAAACCATTTTCCTGCTATTTCCACGCACACACAGAGACTAAACAAACATCAGAAAGCAAGCCAGAATACTCTGCTCGCACCTCACATGAAAGATTTCCTATCCAGGGTCCCTTTAAAGTGGAAGGTTCAGGACAGAAGATCAGGGGCAGAGTCACAATATTATTTGTTTTTAAAATGTCTGGGCCAACAAGATGGCAGGTTTTTAAACTGATGTTTATCTTTGTGAGAAGGTCAACATCCTTTTTGGATCTTGTTCTGTTCTCTTTTTGTTAGCCATTAAGGGCTTGGGGTTTTTTTGTTTTGGTTTTTCTGGTTTTAAATCAAGGGTTACTTTTAAAATAATACAGCACAGAAAAAAAAAAAGAAAAACAAAAGGAGGAAATAAGAAAAGTAGATCAAGCATGGTATAAACTCCATCACAAACACAGTACAAACACCACCACCTACTGTCCAAAGCAGGACGCTAAATCACTGGCACAGATTTAAACAAAAATTCAGAAAATGGACAGCACCCTGAACGGGGACAGAAGGTGAAAATATTCAGTGTAGAGCAGCTTACAACTCACAGCAGACATTGAATTTGTTATGACCGAAGGCAGGGTTAACTCTCTTTGTCCCAGGCTATAGTTTTGCATTAAAAGCAATAATATTCTGAATTCATATTCTGAAGTTCTGCCTCCTGATTACCAAAACTGCTTCATGTCGCTATTTGCAGTGTCAGCTCATGTCAAAAGGTGAAAATAAAAGCAAGTAGGTCCACTTGCTGCATCCTGGTGGATGATCATTTTGAATGGATTAGAAATAAAACTACAATTTTGTCTGAAACACCTTCCTCAACTTTAAAAAAAGAAAAATGGCTGGCATGCATGCATGCAATGGCCCTTTGTGCAGTACCATTTTCAATTGTTTTTCAAGGATGATGATATGGGCATTCCATATGGCACTATAGAAACAGTCCCATTTATGTCACTTGTTCCCTTTCATAGACACACCTCTGCACAGCACAATTATTAACTTCTTTGCGAAGCCTTCCCCCCCCCGCCTTTTTTGGGGGGTATTTCTAAGGGCAGAAGTGCTTAGAAGTGCAACTATTAAACAACAGTCTCACCTTTGCTTAGGATCTTTCTTCAGCAAACCTGACAAGAGAGATTTTGCTTCAGGTGACAAAGTGCGTGGAAATCTAATCTCCTCCATAAGGATGAGTTCAAAGAGCTTTTCATGGTCCTGATTGTAGAAAGGCAGCCGACCACACATCATTTCATACATCACAACTCCTAAACCCCACCAGTCCACTGCACGACCATAGTCATTATCTTCCAGCACCTGCAGAAATGTAAGGAAAAGGCTTTAGAAGACATTTCCAAACCAGGCACGAGCACAGAATTCAAGAAGCAAAATTTACCCCAGCAAGGTCATCTTTTCACATGTCACAGCTGAATCTACCACAAGAGTATTTGCAGAAGATCCATTTGAAAAGCACTGGCATCCACATTCACCACACTAGGTGAGCAGGAGGGGAAAAGGAGGCAGCGGGTACATTATGGCAGCTTCCTTCTCTTCTCTTCCTCCCACCCTTCCTCACATTATGACCATAAACACAATCTTTGTAAGCCCAAAGGCTGAGAACTGTTCTCACATTACAGAGCCAGCTGCTAAATTCTCACATATTCATCACAAACTGCTCCAAATGGGTTCTCTTTTTTTTAAAAAAAAACCAACTCAAAGCACCAAGGAGCCAGTATGGAGTGAGAAGACCATCAACCTGTTACCTCACAAGTGACAAGCCAAACATGCCCATCATCTTCACATCAACCTGCACCCCGCAAAGGGTGGTACTGCACATCCTGAAAAACCACCCACAAATACTAAATGACTAATTTACATTAAACACGAAGAGCCAGAATGCCACTCCTAACATTTGACCAGCTATAAGGCAGTAAAATGGTAGCCAAATTGTCTGGAAATGTTTCCCCTCCTCTCTTCTGCTCCCTCCAAAGGTACGTGCTCACTAGCTCTAACACTCCTGCCTCTGCTTGGAGGGCTGCACACCCAGGAACTGTCAGTGGGGAGGACTCCTACCAGGTCTCACAGCGGAACGAGTCCAGCACAGTTCATTTTTACCTCCCCCGGGCGCTTCTACCTAACAAAGCCCCGGCTGGTGCAGGGACTCGGGACCCCAGCAGTGCCTTCCACCTCTCCTGCTTGCTCCGGAGAAGGCCTGTGGCAGTGCATTTCTGATCTTCTGCACTGAAGGTTGCTGAAGGGAGTGGGGAGTGTTTTGTGGCTTGTGGAGTGGATGTTATGAGGACTCCTCTAGACTCTGTGTCTCCTGTGCAGTTGTCTGTAGCTGACACCACAGTCTCATGTTCCAGACCCTGTCCTCAGGTTTTAGTTGTCATCTTTACTCTTTTCACGGGTCCACACTGAACTGCTCACTCTCCCTAAGAGCACAAACCGTAACTGCACCATCATCGTGTTTTCTTGTTGCGTGGTGTCTGCGAGAGCTTTACATTGCTACAATTTGGAACGCTGCACACTCAAAATTAAAAGGGTGAAAGAGCCAAACAAAGCTGACACAAGTTTAACAAAAGCAGGACCTGAACCTCTCACAAACCTTGATAAAGGTTTTGCACACAAGAAAGAAGCACTGAGACGCTCCACGTAACAACTGTTTGCACTCCGCTTCTCTTTATTCACTAATTATTCCCCTTAATTATCTGAACGAGGGAAAGGGCCTGCAGTAAAAATCAAAAGGCTGCCAGGTATTAGATTACCCCACGTTGGTCTATTTACGGCATCCCCTGCCGTATGATTCACACCAGACGACAGCTGGCTCTGCAGCTGCCCCGTATATGTATACGGCCGACACAGCTGCCGGCCGGACAGGATTCCAGGAGCCGGCCCCGTCCTTCCCAAGGCATCATGGCCCTTCAGCTCACAGGAGATATTGAGTGACAATGCAGCTACCGCTCTCTGAGTCACCCCTTCAGTAAGCGCTTCCTGTTCGCACTCCCCTAGATTTGGGTTACCTAAAATAAAGCAGTCACGGGGCCTCCGATTTTTATTTTTATTTTTTAAACTGCTGCAAGAGATGCAATAGGACAGGACTAAAAGAAAAACAGAACCGCAAAGGCCTTTATTGTATAAGTAATAAATGCTAGAGGTGCTTTCAAATGCTGCAAATACTTCAAATGTTACTTTAGTAAGTGTATTAATACTCTGTATTATAATCTAGATTACTAACTACAACTCTTTCCTTGACCTCCATTAATTCTAAACTGAATATAAAATGCTTATTTCTTCAAAGTGCTTTACCACAACAAGCACATGCTCGCAGTAGTGATTGCACAAAACATAGCAACGGTGTTAGTATCAAATATATACTGTAACAAAAAAGGTATTGCACTCATCCATGATTTATTGCAACACACAGGATAGCTGGGGAGCACTAAAGCAACAAGGTCATTTCACTTAAAGGATCATCGTTTCCTAACAAGCAGGTCTACGCTGCTGTGAGATAGAATTTGAAAGAGAAGGCACAACAGCTGTAAACATCACAGCCAGCGATGCATCTGACACATCAAAGTTGACGTGGTTCAGTCACTGTCAGCCCTGCACGAGATTCCAGCATGAACCTAAAAACAACGACGCAACAACTGCACAAACACGCCGCTATGCCGGATTCAAGTTACAAATGCAGACAAGAAGAACGAGACCCCCGCTTTTAAGGATGCATGACCTTCAATGCACTCGCGCACAATTTCCAGATTTTTCGCATGCTATCGACCAGATGACAAAAGCCTCTAGAATTTAACACTCCAACTCATAGATGGGACTTGCAAGTAAGAGAGAGAGCTGGGTTAATCAAAAGGATTTGTCCTTCAGGGTTTTGGATGAGCCAACTCATCATAAATATTAAAAAGAAAAATAATAGCAAATAATATAACAGAAAGAACAACATAACGCCTGCACAGGGAATCCCCACATTCCAAGTTAGGAAAAAAACAAAACAACACAATAAATATTTTTAGTCTTCTCATAAAATCCTTGATGAGAAACTTCAGCAATTGATTTTAAAAGAGAAGCTAAAACAAAAGCCATGTTTATGAATAATAAACACTCTGTCATGCTGCTAATTACTCCCTGCACCAGTAAATCTCAAATTGTGGTGCATGGACCCCAATTTAAATTAACTGAAGGCTTCTAGTGATCCATGGAGAGCTGGCAGCTACCATGAGACTGGCTCCACCTCCTTGCTGGAAGCTACTTCAACAGGTGCCCACATTCTTCATTATTACAAAGAGACCAGAGGCCCTTGAAAGCAGCTGAGAGCTTAAAAAGCAAACAAACAAAACCAAATAGAACACTCTGCCACCACTATGCAAGCAGAGAGCACAAAAGCGCTGATCAGCAAAGACATCACCTCTCAGCAGAAATATTCCTCCTCCACTTTGGTTTCCATACTTTGTACTTCTGCATACTTCAACTCAAGAAAGGTTTGCGATGCCCAAGTCTCCCACCTCAAAGAAAGGCTACATCCTGGCTGCGCCAACAATATATAATCTGCCGGCAGCCCGAGACTTGCTTCTGCCTGTACTTCGTGCCGGATGGAAGCCTGAACGCCAAGGTGGCAAAGCACCCACTGCAAGGCAACAGCCCTTCTGCGAGGCGCACCGTGTGAGCTCGGGCTCGGCGCCCTACTAATACAGCGAGTCTGCTTCCAGACAGCTCAGAGCGTGGGCAGGGAGAAGTAGCGTCTGCCTGCAAAATACCGTGTATACATATATCCTCTATCACACCATTTCGCTTTTGATCTGCCGTAACTAACTCAGGGCTATAACACCACCTGTGTTGCACAACTCTCAGAAGGAGTATTTCCAGGATGAAAGGTGCAAGCGTGCATTTGCATTTTACACTTTAAAAAAAAAAAAAAAAAGAAAGAAAGAAAAAATTAGTACCAAAAATTCCCCAAAACATACAGTCTGGGGATTGAGATGCCCTGCTCAGATTTATCTCCTCTGAAATGGAAAAGTTCAAATAAATCAACACTGAGAAACATCTTGTGCTCTCATAGCCACAAAACAATCAATTCTTTTAATGCATACCGTGCTAAATACCACAGAAAAAGCTTGGTCTGTCCTGTTTCTGAAAGCATGTTGCCTTACACTGTCTTCAAAGAGCATAAAAATTGGGCAATGCTTTTACTTCTTAAGCAAAGTCCTGTTGATAGCTTTCAAATAGGCCAAGACACAGCAAACAAATTGCCAGTCACCAATCTTAAGTAGTTTACAAGTGCTTGTTTTGGGTTTTTTTTAGATTAGATTTCTGACACAAGAAGTAAGCACTGTTCCAGTAAAATGCAAGTATTCGTTAAAGTGAAAGGAAGGTATTACCCTGCCGGAAAATTATCACACATCATTATGCTAAAGATCTCTCCCAGAAAATGATGAACAACAGATTCTCAGTGTGTGTCGTTACATAACAGTAGTTACTGTATGAACACATACAGTACAGGGATTATTCTGTATCGCTACTGCTATCACGGATGGCATTTAAGAATATAATTTAGTACAACAGCCAACATAAACATACCTCTGGTGCAAGATACTCTGGAGTGCCACAGAAAGTCTTCATTGTTGCTCCATCCTTTATGCCTTCTTTACATAGTCCAAAGTCTGTTATTTTTATGTGTCCATCTTTATCGAGCATAAGATTTTCCAACTGAGAAGAAAATCCAAATGAAAGACATTATTACGTATAACATATGCTGCTCCTGAGCAAGTCAGTGAAAGACATGAATTTCTGCAGATCAGTTTTCAACCTTGTTCTCACTGGGGTCAGAACCATAGTAGCTGCCAAAGCACGCCTGATGTAAATACGTTCTTTAGGGAAGATTAGGTAACTAATTTGCAGTCTTTGGATGACTGATCATATATACAGAAAGAACGTAGAATGCAGGAATTGTATTTATGCTTCTACAACACTATCACCAACAGAACACCAGTTCTTTTAAAAACATACTAAGTATTGCTCCTCCCACAACTTCACCCCTGCTTTTACTCCAAGTGATTTTATGAAGTATTCTGTACCAGTAAAAGACAGCAAATGAAAGAAAAATCAAATGCAAGGTCAAGAAACCACTTCCAAAGAGACCCTTTACATGAGAATCACTTTATACATTTACTCAGCATTTGGTACACATCCTAGCCTGTGCCACTAATTTTTGACAAGGCCATTCAGATTTGAGAACAGTTTCCACTGTGTATGAAATAAAGTGCACTTTCAAAGGAATTGTGGTGATACAGGAGACAAAATCCCAGCAGGAATCCCAAAATGACTTTGACATAGCCTGAAAACATTACAAAGCATGCTTCATTTTAGACTGCTCCTGAATGGAATAATAGTATCCGCTCATCCTCTCCTGAAACCATTTCTCAGGGGAAAAAAAATGCCATCATTGCATCTTCCTCAAGAATTTCCCAAGTTTGTTTGCCCCGAGACTTCCTGTTTGGCTGTTGGGTTTTTTCCCCTCTTCTCTGCTCACCAAACAAATAAGCAACTTGAAGCTTCATCCAATTTTCTAACTGCAAGCAGGTACTATGAAGAAAGTGCTGCACAGCACATTGTAAGGAAGCACAACATTCACACAGTATGGATTTACATCTATCTGATAAGACCCGGGATGAAGAGCTCGGGATTATGTTTCACCACACAGAAGAGCCAGCAAGGTTTCTCTTGGAACATAAGCAGGCAAGTGAAAATGCAACCCAAGTAACCCAGCACACCTTCACATTCTCTGAAACGCTGCCAGGGTCCTGATAAATGCGTTATACAAGCTCTTAAACTAGAAATGTGTTTAGACATCCCATAAAGTCAAGTCCAACAGCTGTAATAACTGTTATGTTAGACTTCAGTCAGGAAAAGCTTTCTTATAGTTCAGGCTTAAAAATGCCGGAAAGCCTATGAAATTATTTTTCTACATACCTTCAAATCTCTATAAACCACATTCTTCTCTGAATGCAGGTAATCCAGTGCTGAAACAATCTCAGCTCCATAAAATCGAGCCCGGTCTTCAGAAAAGACCCGCTCTCTTGACAGATGGAAAAACAACTACAAGAACAATAATTTGTTACCTTCAGATTGCACACGTTTCTGAGTTATGTCTCACACTTCACAGGCCATCTTGCTTGGAATGCAATATTACCTAAGAGAAAACCCCTTCCCATCCTCACCCAGCTGTGTTACCAAATGTGTTAAAAAGCATCATAAATTAAATGACAACTGTATCTCATATTCACAGATGCACAGATAACCAGTTTGTGTGCTGCACATTCTTGTATGTACAGAAAATTATAAAAACCCACTTTTGATTGAACTACATATATTAAAACTACAGTTGATATTAGAACTTCCCGCCTTAACTGTCTAACAGTAGTTTGCTATGTTTCCAGTTCTCCTTATGAAGTAACACATGCTCACAGTACTCATTAGTGTTAAAAGCTGTGTGAAAAGCACCTAGAAAACAACCTTGCCTTCTTCAGTTACTAAAACTCCGATTACAATATGTTGCTGTCATGTAAAATATGAACCCAAACCCTCTATTCTCTAAAAATGGAGTTATGAAAATTAAGAGTCTTAATTCTTAATATTAGTTAAACCTGCAAACAGCTCTGTTTAAACTGGTGCAACATGGATTAATTAGAATTGCAAACATAGACCTTAGCTAAATAATGTCAAGCAGAATTAGCAGTAGTACAGGAAAATCACAAAGTACTAAACATTACTACGTTTCCCTTACCTCCCCTCCGTTAGCATATTCCATAACGAAACACAAGCGATCATGTGTCTGAAAGGAATACTTTAAAGCCTGAAACAGTTTTAAAACAAAAGTTAGAAGACGGATCACATTGACAGTTATAAGAGCATTTTTAATAGATTTTCAGAAACATTGACAGACATGAAATGTTCCATTTTAGTGGACTTTTTGTCACTCATACAATACACTTTCTTGTTGCAGGTAAGGACTGATCCACAGCCAACTTCTTTCATTAAACAACCTTTAATATAAACCATTAAAATATAAACCTTTGCAGAAGCTGTCAGTAACACCCGTAACGCTGTGAAACAAAGTCCTGGCCTGCTAACAGTGATACAAAACGTACCAATTGTGGCTCTGAAGTTTCCTCCCCAGGCCACAAGCTCCCACATTTTCACCTCACAGAGAAGAGGCCACAACCAAGCCCCACAGCGCAAGGTTCTACCACGCCAGCTACAAGCCCTCTTATATGAAACATAAATATATTTACACACACCAGCCCCCTGGTCTCTGCGCTGCTGCCTGCAACTGCTCCCTGCTGACAGCCTGCCAGAGGATTGAGCAATGCTGTCAATATCAATTTGTGAGCAATTCACAAAAACAGACCAGACGGAGGGTGTGATGGAGCATCACAAGGTGCCTTTGTACAGTCCTGTCACGTGTTATTCCTGTGGCAAGAGTAACATCAACTTGTTTGCCACAGTCTTAAGTTTTTTGGTCGCAACCCAGGCTCGTAGCCGATTTCTCAAGACAGCCCTTGTTTTGGATACTTGGGTTTATGAAAGCATTAAAAAGAAAATACTGCATATGATATCATCGTCTTCATTACTAGGGGTGGCATTTTTAAACCAGTCATATTTTTGCAAAGAATGGGAGGATCGTGTTTTAGAGACGTCAACAAACATTTACTGATTATACCTAATACAGCCAATATTTACTTCCAGAGGCCACACTTAAAAGGTCAAAATTCCAGCTAAACCCTTATGTACCTGGACAACAGGAAAAACCAAGATCCTACACAGGTCTCTTAGAGGGCTTAAGCGGTTGGAAACAATTCAGAGCCAACTTGTAAGAAATACTAGAAACAAAATCGTGAGGTGGAACTTAAGTATCTAAACTCAACCCAGAGAGACTGCTGGCATTGGGAAGTCCAAACTGTGAGCGTGGTTTGATTTTACAGCTAAGTCAGTCCAAAAGGAAAGCAGTGGATATAAAGCATGGTCCTGCTCTTCCCTGTCCCATTCCACACGCTCCTACCACTACCCTTTGGATAGCATTACCAGTGCTCTGATTCCACAGCGAGCTGCTTCTGGGAACTTAAAAAAACAACAAAGAAAGGCAAAATTAAAGGTTTTTTCCCCCACTATATATTTCTGAACTTGTTTGTCACAAGATCAGGGTCACCCTGCTCTCTGCTACAAAGAGGAGACCAAGCATTTGGAGGACAAGGAAAGCAGACACTTCCCTCAGAGAGAGAGAAAGCCATTAAATGGGTGAGCCATAAAGTCAAACCGCACCCTGAAATGCTGTCTGCAAGAAGTACCGAGGACCGGCTCTGCAAGAATCAGAAGACTTTAAAAAGCATTTTAGTTTGTGCTTCCCAAAAATGGAAGGGTACAAAAATACACTGCCACTCTGAAAACACAGATCCTAAACGCATTATATAAATAACAAAAAACAGGGGAAGGCTTGCTTGTCATGATGTCAAGTTACACTCAGCAGAGGGAGAAATGCTCACCGTTAAGAATGGATGCCGCGAGTTCTGTAAAACGCGGTTTTCTGTCAGCGTGTGTGCTACTTCATCCTGAAACACAAGCAGAAGGAAATCAGCAAAGTGATTCCCCAGGTCAGGGGTCCATTTCAAACACTAACAGAGCAATTATTTACAAGTAGTCAGAGAATCCTTGGTATGATTTTCCCAAAGGCAGTATCAGAACCACATTCCCAAGTTTCCCCATCTACTCACCTTTGCTACAATAACTTCCTTCTTCAGAATTTTCATAGCGTAATACCGTCCGGTTGCTTTTTCTTTAACTAAAATGACCTTTCCAAAAGTGCCTTTTCCCAGTAGTTTAAGGTATTCAAACTCATTCATGGTCTGTTAATGATACAGATGAACAAGAACTGAATTACATGAACTAACAACAAGTATACAATGCTCAGACCAGAATTTCTCATTCACGTGAGAATACATTGCATGGATGTTTTTTAAAATCCTCTTACTTAGTAGAATTCAGGAGCAGAAATGATTCTTCCATAAAAATGAATACCCCTGCACTCCCAAAGATAATCAGTCAATCAAACTATTTAGGGAAAACCATAAGCTTTCAATTAACAGAACACTCTTTCACATGACTCAACACTCAACTGTGCAAATACCACTCAACATATTATTATTACTTCATAGACGCTTTGACCATTTTGTCAGTGCAGACATTCACTAAAAGGCGCATATTGCTCTGATTCCAGGGATTAAGCCAGTACTTTTTCTTCTGATGTTATCCACCTCTCTAGGGGATCAGCTTTCTTGTCCTCCATTGAACAGCACCAATGCCCACAGATAAAACCACTGCCTCACAGATTAGCTATTCACTAATTAGGAAATGTTTCACCATTAGGAAAAATGTTAGGGAAAATCAGAATCTGTTGCAGGCTGAGGATAGTCTCTGTACTGTCATATCAGTGACCGTTGCCAACGTGGCAATAAGACGACTTATACAGCCAAAGGCTACTGCAGTCTCAGTCAGGGAAAAATTTTAAGATGCTTCCAAAAACAAACTTCCTCCATATTCTTCCCTAGAGCTTGGTGAGGAGACTTTCTGCTAATTTTCAATACCGTTGATGCCACGACCCCAGTAATCACTTTCGTTATGCTCACTAACATGCCCAGAGAGAGGCAGTCACTATCTCAGAAGAACTTGTATTTTTGACCAAAAAGGTGGTTCTTGCTTCTCTATGAAGAGCTGCTCAGCAAGAGCAGTATCTGTTCAGCCAAGGACACAGAAGGCTGATGGTAGCTACAATACAGAGTGACATGTAAGTAGCCACCCACGTCAGTCTAAAAACCACTGACATGACACATACTTAGCAATGACACTGGTGGACGGCTATCTTTTTTTCTCTGAATATGTCATCACTTTTCCCAAAACTGAAACAAACTTAGGGAAATACGTGGCAATGACAATGGTGAGATAAGGACACAAAGAAGTGCCTTAGCACAATCCAGCATTCGCACAGGAGAAGGTTCTATCAATTCTTTCTTACAAGAACACTTGGGAACACTTTGGAAAATGGGAATCCAAACAGGAGACCACAAGGGGTAGAAAGAAGTGAAGGGAAGTTGCAGACAGATAGCTAAAAGGGCTCCGCAAGGCAAAGACCTCCTCTAGCACACGCTCCTTTCATGGAAAGCCATTGCTGAGCTGGCCCTGCGCATTCAGACAATGCTGTGCCTGATGCGAAAACCGAAGCTGTAGGAACACTATGGACAGACACTGCAGTGGCTGCCTGGGAGTTAGGCTAAACCCTTCATCTGGAGCAATTAAATCTACCGGACCCACCCTAAATCCTGCAAATTCACTGGAATATCTTTGCACCAGCCTGCAAAGAATTTACACAGTCACACGGTCCAGCAGGAGCTACGATTTCATGCTCTGTACTGCAGGAAAATAGGCAAACCAAATCCAGACCTGAGCTGGCCTTGAAAGCCATCCAGTAAGGACACCTGAATTCAGAACCTCTGCTGGATCCAGACAGGCTGTGCCTGGCACCTGCTCAGCTCAGACAATGGTTTCCTCCAGAAGCTGCATCTACAACCAACTGTGTAATTCTTATGGGAACAGATGTGTCTTGATGGCTATTTTCTTGTCTACGTTCAAGAAGACCTAAAAACCATTGCTAATCCTGCTATGCTTACTTACCACTTTGTGTTTTGGCTTTGTCATAGAAACTTCCATTTCTTCAGCACCTGAATTATCACTGGGAGAGCCAGATCTAAAATCCATCATCTCTTCCTCTTGTTTCTTGAGGCTGTCTGCTACTGTCTGGATGGCTTTTGTCCATTCTTCCCTGGCAAAATATAAGCAAAGACATTCGTTACATGTGACTTCAGATTACCGCCTGCCATGGCAAGGGTCACCAAGGAATACAGATCAACTAATGCTCTCTGATGAATGAATGCAACACACAATGAATTATGTGCATTTTCAAGTACTGTAAAAATGCATTTTTAAGACCACTTCTAAGATTTATGTTCAATAATTGTACTAGAAACAAGAGGCAACTGAAGTCCTCCCAGTCGGGATACAATATAAGGCTTTTCAGACAACAGAATTTCTAATAGGCATTCAGTCACTAGCTCAAGATACGACCTGGTGATACAGAGTTTTACATAACAAAAACAGACTTGCCAAAACCAAAACATAAGAGGTTCCCATGCAGCACAAAGCAATTAAACACAGCTTCTCCATTCCAATGGTGCACTGAAACACATATATCCAACTGCTGGGGACACTACGACACTTCTTCGCACACATATCCCAAATTTTAATGGCAAGGGGTGTTCTAGGAGAAGGTATTAAAGCCCAGGATACTTAGGTTATTCTTCTGTCACAAAAATGACAACAGAAGTACAGCAATTCCTGTGTAAAATTAGCAGAATGTCAGCAAAAGCAGTGACATTTCATCTTAGGCACAGGTTTTGGTTACGAGGAAGTTTCCAGAGCTGTTCCAGCAATGGGCACTCTACTACTGACCCCTTCAACTCCCATGGTGGCCACTTCCAGTCCAGTGTCCTTTGGGAAATTTCACACCTTTGTGAAAGTGAACACCTTACTGAAGTGAAAGTTCTCGACCTTCTCTCTTGTTCCACTGCAAATTTATTGAACATAAAACGTACAAGTCACAACAGCTCACAGGGTTTTGGGACAGGCCTTAAAGCATACAGGGGCTAAAGACATGTTCAGTGGAATATGTGAATTTAGCACGTTTTATTAGCTTTTGTATCTGTAGGGAATGGGGCATAGTGATTTAGTTGATATTTTCTGGGCACTGGCTAAACTCTTCTCCCAAGGACACCACAGGTAAAATACTTTGCTACTACGGCAGGAGCAGCAGTAACTAAGGCTGAACAGCTCTATGCACAATCTACAGTGAAGCCATTCCATCTTAGTCAATGTCAAATTTTTCACTGCTTCTATGAAATTATTAAAAATAAAAAAAAAAGAATATCTAAACATATGAATTTCAATTTGTGATGGATGGCAGAGGCAGAGCATGCACCAGAAGAATCAAAGTCCATGGGAAAAAGTACCCAGCATAAGATTCTAATAAAAACTGCACCAATTACCCATAAGGTCTTTCCTGCCCTGTGCACTTTTTATTTTGGATTTTGTCTTAACATGCACTATCCAGCCTTGTCTCGGGCAGCAAGATAATGCTAAATATTCTGAACATTCTCCCAGCACAGACTATTTCATTCACCATCACAAACACATTCCTTTATTTACTAATAATTTTTCATATTCAGAACGATTACAAGCATAACTTTTTATTCTGTATTTTTATCTCTCCATCTCTCCCAAAAAACAAATGTTGGTTTTAAAAGCACAGAGATTGCTAAAGGCTTATCTACCTTCACATCTCTCAAGATTTGTTACTGACTTGGTTGAGATCTTGGCACTCCTGAAGTGAGTATCTTTGATTTCTGGGGGACCAGAATTTCACCCTCAGCTTGTATGTCTCAAGCGTGCGTAACAGAGGTGACTAACACTCTGAGCCCTGAAGTGTCACGAAGCTGACTTAATCGGCTAGGAGGGAACACAACACGACTGAAATACAATCTTCCCCCAAGTGGAAACTGTTATTCACTCCCTTTAGGGTCACTGACCATGAAGCTACTAAAAGAAACCGGGATCAGTTTCTTTTTCTTTGCTTTTAATTTGATTTCACCTTCTTCTGATCATTGTAATAGAATCAAAAGTTATAGACAGGAACCTTCTTTACATCTCTGCATGCAAAGGCTTCGAAAGAACAGAGCAAAGATTATTAGGTAGAATTTGCGGATCTTTAAAATAAGCATTTGCCAGTATCATATCTAGGGAGGACAAGGATTTTAAAATACCCCTTCCCCTAGGGCAATGGTACTGGAATAATTTAAGTTTAGTTCCTGAAGAGCAAGTAAATATTTAAATACTCAGTAGCTGTAAAATAGCTGTGCTGGAAAACTGTTCTCTCAGGAGGTAAGAGATCAATTCTCCAATGATGAGAGCACAGGATGCATGCTCTTAGCTTTGTTTCCTAACAGCTGAAGCAGAAATCTGCACCTGCAGCAGATAACTATCACCTTTATTATCTAATTTGCATAAAATATTAGCAATCAGCAACAATACAACCAACTTGTTTCCTTTGAAAACAAGGTGTCCAAAAAGACTTTAAAAGGTCAGTATTTTGATATAACTCAACTTTGCCTGAATCTCTGTTTCACTTGTGCTCACCCTTCCAGAAACTCCCAGGTCAAAAACCCTTCATTTCACATACCACAACATTTCCAGTGAGAAATGAACCTTAAGTTTCCAGAAATAACTACCTTTGTGCTGGTACACACCTGCACCTGTCCGTTTCGAATACCCAACCCAGCAACGTTTCATTTACAAACACTACTCAAAATCCACTCTCCGAAACCCCCTTTAAGGTACCTCTTATACTGGAGCACGCACTGAGGCACTCAAAAATTATTTGTCGCTTTGCAGTCTAGACGTACATCATCTGATAAATAAGAGCTTCAGCAAAGGACTCGCTATTAATGCTGAACACTTGCATCTGCTTTTGCAAGTAGTTTATGTATTAAATATGAACGAAACATACCGCTCCTCTGGAGTCTCCACATGAAATGTTCTTTCAATTACTGTGGTCCACTGGAGGCATCTAATGATAAATGTGTTTGGTTTAGGTCGTTCTGTCTTCATCAGCTGGCACTCTACCACAATCAAGGAAGAAAGAGTCATGGTACATAAGCAGGTTTAAATAATCATTTGTCTTTATTCTTATCTAGCAAACTGTTGCAATTAATCAGCCGTAGAAATCTCTGCAAGTACTTCTTCAGGAGACTGGAGACAATTTACTGTGTTGATGAAATCAATAAATAGCTTGGGAGATAGTCATCTAAGCAGCACCAAAATCAAATTCTGCCTAGAAAGGCTCCACGTTTGGTCTGCCCAGAGAGGTAAGTAGAAATGTGATGTGATGACACAGAAGCCATTCAGACTCAGGTCCTACACTCCAAAGGTCATCCAGAGCACACGGACAAAGTCAGCTGATAATGCAGCAATTACATCCACTGAAACTAAAGCCAAGCCCCTACATTCCCTCCCTTTGACTTTCCCAACGTAAAACTCTGTCCTTGGCTTTTCAGGAGTTGCTAGAGAGCACGTTTGGTCATTTTGCAGCAACCTGCCAAAGATTAGACTCAGCATTTCCAGTCCTCAGACACTAGAGGGAACATCAAACTGCAGAGGCAGCCCCAGGGAAGACCCCGTTCAAAAACGCCTGTGGGACAGCTGCCGGAGAGTTGGGTGCCGTAGGGACACGCAGCTAACAGCTTTCATCACTGCCACTAGTTACGCACCACCTGAAAAGGCCACAGAAGTATGGCTACCTGCAAAAACACCACTTCCTTCGTAAAAATGATCTCTCAATAGCTGCGCATTAATTATTAAAAAAAAAAAAACAAAAACCAAACCCCACACCTACTATCTTAAGCTTCACAGGATGCTATGAGTGCTTATCCTTCAAACTTGGGCCTGAAAATGCACCTGATTAAGGGTAAACTAGAAAATCAATGAAATAACAGAAGCCAAAACACCACATTTTTCAGATTTATATTAATAGAAAATCTAATGCTAATTAAACAGCTCCTGCCAAAGGAAACTGAAATTAAGAAACCAAGTGAGCAGAGGGGGAAAAAAAAATTAAAATTAAAAAAAAAAAAGCATAAGTGGGTGGATTTTTTTCCCCTACATTAAACTCTTTTCCTTGCAGTTAATGAAACCACAAGCTTGCTATTATTTGGTCTTCAGGTACTAAATCAACTTCCAGTAAATAAAAAGGCACTATGAAGACAAGAAGACATTTCCCTCACTGCTAGGGCTATGAACATCCTCCACCATCAGCAACGTCCAAGTCGAGGACAGAATCCAGCCAGAATGACAGTGCACGTTACTAAGGCTACGCTGGTATCGTTAGGTTAATTTTATTATCGTGAAAATTTAGAACGCTCAGTTTTAAATTCAAGCTCTTAATTAGCACCAAGATAAAATATTTACCGCCAGTGTTTTTGAGCACTGTATTTTAGGCAATATATTTCATGCCTCATTTGCTACTGGAATTATAAGCTTTTCAATGAGTAACTTTGCATTTTTCATGACAAGAAAATCTAATTTTTCTTTAATAGCACACTGAGGTTATACTGCATCCTACTAAAACACTGCAATTAGATAAGAGAAAGTTTATTAATGAGTCATGAAAAGGTTTTAGTGTGATAAACGGCACTCCTTCATTCATCGAGATTAAAGAACTTCCATGCAGCAATGCAGCCGTGCTTGTAGAGCACCGTATTTAGCCTTCCAGCTACCTCCATCCTCTAGCACAACGGCAACGAAAGCCAAACACAACTGCACGAGCTGGTGCAGCCCAGTAAGCCTGGTTCTGATAAATTCAGCTCAAAAGATCTCATTGCTGCAATCTGGGATTGCCCACCTTATCTTAGTTGCTCTTCTTTTTTTTGGTGTTGTTTGTTTGCTCCGTCTACCATTTTTGTCTGCTTAACGTGATTAGGTTAAGGCTGGGGTTTGTCCTCTACGAGATTGCAGAACGCAGCCCTTACAGATACTGAATGTGGCTGAAGACTCAATGAGGAAAATCAGGTTATTTCTAACCTCGTCCTAACCCAGAACTGTTCTCCTATACTCATCCAGAAGTGCAACATTATGGAGAAATAAACTGAGAGGTTTTGCTTACATTTTTACAAACAGACTTCAGATTCATAGTCAGTGCCTCAGATTAAGTATTGTGAAGTAGCAGCACAGACATTTAAACTAGCCATGAACTCTAAACTTTAACCATTTAATTTCAGTATAATAAACCACACAAGGCATTTTCTGTCATAGAAGGGGACCAATTAGACATCACCAATTTTCCCCTAAATCAGCACTGTCCATTGATATTTGTTAAGCTTGCTGATCCAGCAACCTTTAAGGCATACAGCAAGATGAATAATAGAGATTTGTCAGTTAATAACCACTATAATTCAAGTATGTCACACAGAAGTGTTTTGTTTAGTGAACAATATGCTGTCTAATTACCCTGCTCAATCATAACAGCACATATCAAGAAATACAGAAGGCTTTATTTTTAAATTGCTTTACCAAAGTGCTATACCACACAGGTTTCAGAAAGTTTGAAGCTACCGCTTTAGTTCTCCCCATACACGACAATCACATGGTTTTTTACCAATGAAACGATGAAGGAGTAGGGGTTTTTCTTACTGTTAAAACCAACTCCATGCTCTTTACTGTAGTTGGCAAGCTAGACAAGCACCAAACTTGGCTTCTATAATCATGCACCACTACACCAGAGCACTGACACAGATGCTGTATTATATTAGGTTTGATTCATGGCATGTTTCAGGGGTTCTGCTATAAAAACATTCACATTTCAAATAGGGGCCGAGGGTCGCTTACCCACTTTGAAGACAGTTTTTCCTGTCAAACAGGCCATCCCTGTTTGCAACAAAGTAAGTACTACAAACAGCAGCCTGTTAAAAATGATTTAAATTGCTCTAAAGACCCTCTCTTTCCTGGTGTTTGGTCTTTTAAAGTAAGTAGGACAGAGAAATTGTTCCTAACAGGAATAGACACCAAGGCATTCAAATGTAAATTACCATTTTGTGTTTGAAAGACACCTAGTATTATCCCAGTGACTTTCTAAAATGTCACAATATTTGCTTCCCCAGCACTTAAGCTAAAAGACAGATTACTTGTGATGAAAGTGTCAAACTCTGCTCCCTATATAATGACATCACACTTAAAACAATAATGTCAAGGAAGAATCCTTCCCATTCCTGCTTTGGTTTCTTTAAGGAAGGGGATGGGGGAGGGGGGGGAAGAAGGAAAAAAAAAGGTAAATCAGGCAAGAAGAATGATGAAGAAATAAAACTTCAGAAAGGCAAGCAGGAATATTATGTTGAAGTGCTCCTTTTCCGCTAGCACCACAGGATAGGTTTGCCCCCAAACAGCTCAGCATGCCAAAAGTGAGGAGCTGGGAGCCCTAAATTACAGACCTGGACTAAAGTGGCCCCTAGTAACAGCAGACTAAAAAATCTGTCCACTAATCTGGCCATCCCGTGCCCTATGACAAATACTCGACTGCAGACACGCAGTCCTCTCCCAAAAGGAGCACTCATATTGTTGAGCAATTACGTTTTCAGCTATACAACAAAACCACTGCAGTCCACCCTCCTTTTTGACCGTCAGAGAAATAATCCCTTCTTTCTAACAGGAATAGCCTCTCTCTCCGTGTGTTTTTCCCAATATACGGCTCTTCTCAGCTATATGGTTTTAAAGGCTTATAACCTAATAGGCAGACATACACGATAATCCGAGATTACAATCAGTATGAAGGCTACTTATCTTGCAGATTTACAACACAGGTTCTATTGGTTATTTATCTGTAGGGTCTCTGGAGAACTATTTAGGTACAGGCTTTTTTATTCCATTTATCTTACTAGTGGTGACGTACAGAACACAAACACAACTCAAGAATCACAGATAAATGCTCAGGCACCATCTTTCAGAAGTTTTGCTTTGATTTTTTTTTTTTTTGTTGGTGATTTGGGTTTTTCTTAATCACAAGGTAATTAATCAACAGGTAACTTCCACGGAAAATAAACTCCTTAAACATGGCATTACATTACAAACATAGATATATGGCTATTTTAAATGGAAAATTACGTGGAGAAAAAGGTACTTAGGAAAAAAAAAGTGATCCTGTCTTTACCCATGGGGGGCCCTAAAAACAAGTTTTCAAAGATGTGTGATCCAAACCCTCACAAACTGAAAGGAAAAGGCTAGTGTAAGAGAAAGGAGAGACCGTCAAGCACATTGAAAGCACAGACTGTCAAGCACATTGAAAGCACACTCTATTTGTTGCTAATACTTTCTTCATACCTGTTAAGGGAAAAGACAGATCATCATTAGATGTTATCTTCTTTCACTGTTCTTTCCCGAATTGAACATTTCCTACCTCTCATGGGTTGACAAATTCACTTAATACAAATTTTACACTACAAGTAAGAAGAGTTCCCTAAGTCATGAAAAAAACCCTTTTACTTGCAAAGATAAAAAAGCCTACATTATTTTACAACAGAAGAGGGTAAAGATTTTAATCAGAAACATGGGACCACTTCCAAAGAACAGACTGACAGAGACAGCCTGCCATCTCATTAAAAAAGAAAGGAAAAAAAAAAATCTAGTTCACTAATTAACAAAAGAGTCAGGGCTGTCATGGTCTCTTGGAGAGAGACGGGGGAAAAAAAAAAAGAAAGGATGAATTTTTACAAAACATTTAAGCTAAATTCCTCCCACCTTTCACTGGCAGGAGGCTTCTGCAGGCTGCCTCTGCAGCATGAGGCTGCGTTCTGGCCTAAGCCTTCCTCCAGAGGCAGCTCAAGTTCACTCATGCTAACTCTGTGAGTTAACCCAAATGAAAGCACAAGGCAGGCAGGTTCAAAGGGAAAACTTGTGGTGCAAAACACATCCAAATGATATAAGCGTAGAGGGTACCCAGAAGGGAACCGCACATTAGGTGCTGGCAGCACTGCGTGCCAGTGCCTACATGAGAAATTAAATCCTGGTGGGGCAACAGCTGCTTCTCTGAGCCCAAAACCACAATAATGACTTCTAGCAAGGACAGCCCACCTTAATCATCAAGACCTTCCCGACCTGTCACTGCTTCACCAGGCAAGAGTCACTGCTAGAACACCCTGCTACCTACCACCCTCCTTGCAATCCCTCTTACGGGGGCTACACCTAACCCTACAGGCACGTGTTGCGTCTTTTTCGACAACGCTCTGATACCATGGTAACAAACTTGTTTATCTATAAATGCCAAGACTGATGGGCTCAATCTGCCAAAAAAAGCACCATATTCCTGTTGTGAAAACTAATTTAAATTAACCCTTTTTGAAGGCAACTTGGACAAAGAGAAGGCAACGGACACACCTTTTTCCACTCCTTAGCACTCAGCTGCAGTAAATAATTACTGTAAGTAATGCAGTTAGCAGCAACAGGTTGGAAGTGTCCTGCAAAAGGCACATTTGTTAAAAGCCTCTGGCTACAGACCAAGAATGGAATTCATTTATGATTTAATGTCTTTTTACTGGTTTTCTTTACCTTCTCGATCCATAGAAGATAGCAGTCTAAAGAGAAAAGTACTGTGTCACTACCAAAATGAAAACACTACGACAATTCTCTCTCTAAAACTAGGCAAAAACCCCCAAAGCACTCGTGGTATCCTGCATAGAGGCACCAGGTCCATTATTTATTCCCATCATCAGTCAGAACAGGTACATGTAGCTACCAGCGGAAAAAAAATGAACATCTGCATTAACTCCTAGTGCTGCCCAGCCTTCTTCCAGGCCCAGGGCGTTCCAAAATAAACCAGCCTTCTTCAAGGTCAACTACAACAGTGAATCCCATATATTTCAAGCTACACTGCGAAACGAACAGGGAAAGCCACTCTCCTCCTCTCCACAGAACTTTGCTTCCACTACTCACCAGAACACAGAAATAACAGGTGCCACAATGATGTAGTTTGAGGTGGTGGAACGAGACACAGGCAGAGCATGAGACAGGAAAGATTAAGAATGGGAGAAAATAAAAGCTGGAAGTATATAGCAAAAGGCTGGAAACATGAGCAAGAAAAAGAAATTATCTTCAGTCTTCTATTACATCCTGTGCTGCAGCACCTGAGCAAAGTCAGAAATGTTTGCTTAGGACAGAGCGCAGAGGTTTGGAGATGCTAGGATTTCCAAACCTTTTTGTTGGCTCTAACAGAAGAAAGATGGTTTTGTGTTCAAAATTAAGAAAAACCAAGTGACTTTCATTAAATGCAGTGCTCAACCCATGTTCTCTTATGCTATCAATCAAATAACTTTGACCTGTGTCAATGCCACTTGAAGCCAGATCTGGTGGCAGAACAGAGGCTGAAATGCTTCGGACCTGCCACGTACGAAGACACATGGCTGGGTTAATTTTCACTGTAAAGCAACTTGCTGAATAACAGCTATACAAAATATTAACAAATAAACCCGTTTTAATCTATAACCAGAAACGGCAAATTAGTAGAAAACTGTAAAAAAAAAAAAAGCAGAGCATCAAACCTCCCTATCACAGTCATTCCTGAGAAACACAGGGTGGGTTTTATCATCTTAAATAAACACGCTTAGTGTTTAGATACATCACTCTGGGCAGATTCAAATCTAACTGAGGCAGCTTACTGGCACTATGACTACAAGAAGGCATCAACCCCAAAGGGGACAAAGGAGCATGTAAAAACACTTACGAGCTACTGAGAAGTTATTTAAAGGCGATTCCCGTTGGTCGACATCCTGCGGTCGTTCCTTGTAGCCAATGAACGTGCCATCGTTCTTCAAAAGAAAATACCGTGGCCTCCATGTTTTTATGTATTCTCCTGGAAAGAAAGTATGGGCAGAGGGAAAGATCATCAGAAAACACCCCAAAATACTGACTCACCAACAATTTTATTTTTTGAATTATTGAAACTATATGTCATCCTGACACAGCAGCAGTTTTAAGAACATTCAGTTCATTCTGACACACACAGTGGAAAAATACAGGCACTGAGTCAGATATTGCTAGCGATGTTAACCATAAAAATGGGACTTCATAAAAGGTAAACAGCTATGTTTTGTTCTTCCATCTACTCCGATTTCCATTCAAATTCTGCAACATCTGCCTTAAATGCGTTTTAAATTTTAAAAAATCAGAGCAGATGTCCTATGTATTATTTTTGCTATTGTCATTTTTCATACTGACAAGTGGAGAAATTTTTTTCATTTACATTTTGCAGCGCAAGTATTTTAAACAACAATGGGTAATTTACTAATTAGTCAACTGATTTATCAAACCAACAGTCACTTTTAGAACATAAGAAGATAATTCTCTGCTTAAGTTACATAACATCACTCACTTGTCTCGCAACATCTCAAGCATGAAACACGAGATGATATATCACAATATGAAGGGGAAAACACTGGATGATGTATAGCCACCACAAAGAAGAAAACAAACATCTATTCTGAAAGATATTCCACCTTTCTTTGTCAGGGAAAACATCCCTTGCTCAGACGATGCTACTGCTCATTTGAGTAACCTGCACAGGTAATAGTAACGTAATTGTATTAAAACCATGCTCAAAATGTTCAGCAGCAGAATAAAAAGAAAAGACTTGATCAAAACCTCAGGTTTCAAACTGGATTTACTCAGTTGGGCTTCAGGGAAGGAAGACAGGGGTTCTACCTGTGGCTCTTCTGGGTGACACTGTTAATGTGTGCCTCAGTTTCCCCCATTGCTCATGGCCCAGGTTATCCTCTTCTCAGGAGTCTCTCCAGAACCTCCAACAGCTTCACATGGCGACAAGTTGGGCCTTTAGGTCCTACAAGGTCCTGCATTAATGTTCCTATTCAGCTGAATCAAGAAAGCCTCACTCCAGGTGCTATTCAAATCAGGGTACCAGCCATACTTCTCCAATTCTGCTCACCCCAACAAGAACTGATTTTAAAAAGTTATAAAAAAGAAGTGGTCACTACAAAGCACCCACAGCTGAGCAGCAGCTATATTCTCCTCCCTCTGGTACGGTTTCTCATTTGTTTGTTCAACATCAGGGAGAGGACAAGGGAGCAGACTAGGAGCCAAGCTTCTTTCTGGTCTGCCACAGCAGGAGCATGCCTGTGCGCCCCACGAGGCTGCCCTGCAGCGGCTGGTACCCAGTGTCTCCAGTTTCATCTGCTGGCGAGCTCTTCAAACAACCACTGAGAACAGCAAGAAGAAAAGGGTTCCCAGATTTACTGGCTCTGGCAACCTTCTGCCGCTCTCCCATTCTCCCAGACTCCGCTTACACCCTCTTTTCCTGCTGCTCAGCTCTCCTCTGCCGGTAATTTCTCTCCCAGCGATGTGCACCCTGCCCCAGGAACTCCCCTGCAGCTGCTTTGCCTCCTTCCTCTCCCCACAGACCTCCTCTCCTTCTGCGGTGCGGTTTCAACCTGCTTTGGGCACCAGCTGTGTCATTTCTTCTCTGTTCAGACTCCTGCTTTTCTCTCCTGCACATGGAAGCACAAGCAACCCCAACACTCGCGCCACATGGCCATGGGTGCGCACACCCCTAGCCACTGCTTTCACCTATTTGGCCCTTGCTAGGCTTTTAATTTTTTTAATTAAAGCAAAAAACTAGGAGTTACCAAACCAGAGGAAAGTGTAACATGGAGCTGCCTTTCCAACAGTGGCCATGCCTACAGAAAACATCCATTTGCACTGATGAAATGGGATGCGGAGCAAGAAAGAAGAGAGGAAAAGGAACGAGCACAAACCTTCTCAGTCTTTCTTTTAGAGATATCTGTTACAGCTGCAAGTATTCTATTAACCTATAAGGGTTTACCAAAATGTCATTGTCGCTTTAGGAATTTCAGAAGAACTCACCTAAACTGTCATGGTTTAACATTTATAAGCAAGGCTGTAAATGTAGAAGGTTTTGTTGTCATCGTCTTTTTAATTCTGACCTTAATTAAAAGCTGCAAACTTTCTGGAATCAGTAGGAGATTATGAAGCCTTTCACATTTAAATTATCAGTCCAACTCAGCCCAGATCAGTGAGATTACTCCAATCTCATTACTATTACACCACAGATGTGACTACAGGGACAAGAAGATACATGGCACGCTCAGCCTAGCTCTTGACGAGAGGTCTGCCAGGTAATCAGGTCAGGGAGGCGGCTGCCTAGACTATCACAATTTTGGAACGCACCTGACTCATTGGTATTTTCTTCTCTTGCATAAAGCAGACCCAGGAGACCTAGGAACCATCACATACCCTTTACCATACCTGCATTTAGGATTAAATCCAGATTGGGTGGGATGAAAATTATCTGAAGAGCAGCAAGACACTGAGACTTTCCATTTCCCTTACTCCTTCATCTACGCTACACATCTTTCCTGTTAGTATTTACAGTGGAGACATTTATTTTTTGCAGATTCTGAAATTATTATCTGCTTATTTTCAGTGAAGTATGCATAATTTTACACAAAATTACACTGTACCGTCACAAGAGACTCTTCCTCTTAGATTAGATGCTCATGTTTTGCTCCCGTGCTTTCATACAGCTTTATTCCACAGATCTGTTTCTCTGTTAGAAACACATCATCTAACAGGATTAATCACAGAGTCTTTAAAATGGTGTATTCCATACGTATATTGCATCCTCCTCCACACTCACTCTTCCTTCACTCTTTCTTTGTGGAAAAAATCAAGGATTTCTTTACTGCCAGGCATTTTGCAGGGACCATTCTACTCGGACCTTCCCTAATCCATTGCTTTAGCTGGTTCTGGTTCCCTGATACATCTTTTTAATTTGCGAATAAGTAACATGATTTTAAACTTCTTTTTCCACATTTCTGGAGCTTAATGAACCCTGTAATATGGCAAGCATACATATTATTGATTATTGCTCTTGCCAAGGGCAGTAGGAGGCACACTGCCGCCTCTGTGGTATCACTTTTATTATTTAACATACTGAAGTATACGGCCGCATCTCATAGCAAACTGCCAAGACATTGCCTGGTGTGTGGCTTCCCGATCAGATAATCCCTAAGTATAATTTTACATTTGAGCCTAAGCAAACTATCATTCCTCTACAGAAGTTCTGAAACATGGACTCATCAACGTAGTAATCAAGAATACACACTTTGTACATTTTCTTAAGAAACAAGTCTATATTTTTATGATTAGCTAAAAACTATAAACCTCCAACAACCTGTCAGGAGGACCATGCAGCAAAACTAAGTATTTGCAAAACTAAGTATTACGGCAAAACTAAGTATTTGGGGCAGAAAAGGAGTTTGTCAATACAGACCCAAAAAAATTATGTGAAACTCCTGGGACAAAGCTGACTGAAAAACATTAACACCTTTTCCTTCCTCTGATACACTCAGTAAGCTGTCATGCCTGAAGAGTGAACAGAGCTGTTTCAATGTTTGCCCTATGTTTTTTGTTCCTGTTGCGGTTTTGTTTTTAAGAATCGTAAGAAAGAAGTTACTTGAAGTCCCTACTATTAATAGTTATGTAGGCACAGTAGAAAAATTATACCGCGTACAGTAAATGCAAGCATGTGTGGCAAATTCTATTAGACAAAAGTAAAAAATAATAATAATAATGATCCACCATGGAAAAGTGAACAATTTAAAAAGCAAAACATTTTTTCCTCTGTGATTCATTGCTTGTGTAATGCCCTGGCAGAGCCTTCTTTGTTTTCAGTAACAGAATGCTAACACTGCAGAGACAGGAAAGCAAAAGCATGGGTTATAAATCCTACATATAAAATCCTGGAACCAAATAGACTCCTCTGTAGCTTGCTAGCTTTATTATTTAAAGTCTTTATGTACCATTCTGTTTACTCCCAGCAATTTCCAAATTGCAAAGATTCCTAAACTGTATATATCTGGAAATACACACGAAGATTGTTATAGACCGATTTCCCTTTATTGCCTTGTGTCTGCCCCCACACACTGCACATTAAAATACTTACACACTTAGAATGTAAATCCATCTCATGCCAGAAAAGCTTTTTCACAGCAACACATACTACAAAGCACGCTTACGTCTGAATATTTCAGAAAAAGTTAAACACAAAACTCTTTCAGTTCATGAAAAGTTAATTCTACTGAGGATTTACAATAATGCAGGGTTAGGTTATTTTCCTCTCCTCCCCACAACAGTATCTCACTGAATCTGGAGCTGTCTACCACTGATAGAGTGTCTAACATCAGAAACAGCTGCCACTCCCTGGGAAGCTCACGGGGTAAGTGGAGAATAATGAGCAGCAAGCACCAGCAGAACAAAAGAAAATCCATCTTTATTTACCAACTGCTGCATGCTTGTTGCTGCATCAAGCTCATTCAAAGCCAACACCACACCCTTTAATTCAGAACAGACTATATTTAAGAAGCCTCTGCTTTTTCTTTTTTAATCAACTCATACATACCAATGGTTTGAAAAAAAAAAAATCATTAGGTTAACCAAGTCAGCATCCAATGATACCCTTGATATTTACAAAAGCATTGGACTAACTATTAACTTTCTTATGCCCCAAAGTAACCAAAACAAGCCCAGGAGCACCAACTGAAAACAAGGTCTCGGTTATATTAAATGCACTCAAGTGGCCAACACAAATCTATGGATAAATAATGCATTAAACTTTCTGCTCTGAGCATCAGAAGTAGCACCATTAATTACAATTAAGGTTAACACTCAAAATATTAGAACTTTTGAGTTATGCAAGCTTTCGCTGCGTTCCCACATGCTCCAAAGATGTATGACATTCCTTGATTGTACAGCCCTGAACCGTCAGAGGGAAACACGAAAGTTATGCCAATTGCAGCGCTAATGTGCCACCAGTGAAAGGCGGAATGACTCATTTCTGAGACTTCAATGGCCGCGAGAAGTGGTCTGCATCCTGTCGGCCTAATAAGGTTTTGGCAAAACAGATGCCAGCTTCCTTGGAAAGATGTGAAGCTTTCAGGAGCTGCCATCTCGTGCGCACTGAAGAGCGGGAACAGGGATTTACAGTTAGTTTCTGCAGCTCAAGTAAATAGGGTATGTGTCCACTCACTTCAAAACCAGCTGAAATCAAAACAGATTTGGAAAAAGAAAGCAGGGCTTGAAAACTCGCCTTTGCATTTCTAAACCACTCGGAAGCAAGCCCTTTCCAAACACAGCGAGCTAATTCTGGATCTTAACAACTTGACACCAAACAATTAAACAAGTCGAGGGTGACCTGAATAAAAACTCTCAGTTCAAATATGTATTTTTTTTTTTTTTTTAAATAGCTGCACAGACACCCACCAGGCTGGTGCAGCACTCTTCCCTCAACAAACTGTCAAAGTGAGATATTTAAACACAGTGCCAGGTTTTCAGTAGCTTGGGGAAAGGAAAAAGAAAAAGAAAGAGGGAAAAAAAAAAAAGAGGTTATGCTAATGTCTTTCTCAACACGCTGGCAGGGAGAGGAGGACCTCTGGTTTGTCTGCCTATTCAGAGGCGCAGCAAAGGGGGCCGGTTCTTTGATGATTTTTTTTTCTTTTTTGGCCCCTCTGGATGCCTCCTCTGCCGCTGCCTCCCGCGCACAGCTGCGGAGGCGCCGCCTGTGCCCTGCATCCCAATGCCTGTGCCCTGCATCCCAATGAGGCGGCCAGGGATGCTCCCTGGCGGGGAGGTCAGCCCGCAGCCCACCGCCAGCCTGCGCCGGGCCAAGGCTCCGCAGCTCCCAGCCCGGCGCCTCCGCGCCCGTCATGGCCTCAACGCGACGTCCCTGTGGTCGTAATGGGCTAATTTGGGGCACGGCAAATCTGCTCCCCGTTTTATTGTCCCTCGGGCAGCTGGATGGTTGTGCAGCACGCCGGTAGCCCCAATGGCCGTGACTGACGTGACTGCCAACAGGTTAAGAAGAAATGCCGCCTCCTCCTCCACCAGCTCGGCTCCAGCTTTTCTAAACCTACTGCCGTTTCTCACGCTCACACAAAGCTGCAATACAGGGCACCTGCTTCATTATCATATCTTGGGGGAATTTGGGGAGGGAGGGAAGGAAGAGGGGAGCTGGAGGTGGGGTGAAGGGGGCAGCTGAGCGGTCTGGTCTTCGGGCCACAAAGGGAGTCCTGCCAGCACTGCTCCTGGTCACCTGGCACCCCACATCTGTAAATTAACTTCAGAAAGCGACAAACGGCTTGGGCTTAGCACTTCCCACAAAGCTCCGGGCACACTGCGTAGAAAAATACACGTATGGGAAGCTACCTCTGTCTTCAGTTACAAAACAGCACATATGGGAAACACCTAATGAAGGCAAGGATTGAGTGCTCTGATTCACAAAGCCAGGCCACGCGAGAGATCAGAAGAAAGAAGATCTTTTCTACAGAGAAAGAAAAACAGATCCTCACCCACTACTTCTCCACACAGGGGATGGACAACCACCACATTCCCCGACTCCACCTCTATCAAAGGGTTTGAGATCACCAGCCAACACCACCACTACAGAAGATGACACCTCTGTATTTTTTATCACTGTATTTCAACTGTATGATTATGTAAAACTGAAACACTGAGGTTTATCTTTTTTTTTTTTGCTGAATTTCAGTTTAGAAGGTCAAAAATGTTGCCATATTGCTTACAGCAATCAATTTAAGCAATACCAGATATTCCCAAAGGAGCGAAAGAGAATTAATCAGCATGTAAAAAACTCCTTACTCCTACCTTTGGCACAGCTTAGTCAGGCTAGTCCTAACCTACAGCTGTCTCCAGTGGGAGAAGATGCAAATGAAGTTTCATTAAAAACAGCAGTTTTACGGATAGCTACATAAATTACAGGAAAGTATAAAGTGATTTCTTAAGCTATGCTGAAAACAATCTCAGAGTGAACTGCATCTCCACTACCTCATGGTGGGAGCAAAAGGACTTAAAACTACCGTGAGGTGTCCAACGCAATTAGAGAAATCTCTTCTGTAACACACTCGCAAGCAGCTACAGCCTTTTAACAAAATAAAATGTTCCTGTAACAGAAAGTGCCATCACATATTCCTCTGCTTTTGACAGGTGCCCAACTCTCATTTTTATAAATAAATAAAAATGACAGAGGAGGTGTCAGATTCACTGAATTGAATTAAGCATGCTTGGAACAATTATTTCTCCCCAAGTAATTTTTACCTTGACACTATGATGGAAAATAGCACAAGCAGCTAACAAGGCACTTAAGCTAATAAGCCCCTGCAACTTTTTAAATATATTCCCTTAGAGGAGGGAGGTACCTACAACTATTCCTTGAGCTCAATCTGAAGTTAATACAATCAGTATTTCTGCAAATCAGGCTTTTAAATACACTGCATGTATTTATATAAAGGGTGTGACTTAATCCTCCTCTAAGATTTTACGATCTCTACTGAAAACACAAAGAAAAAAAAACCAAACCAAAAACACTAAACACACCACACCCTAGTGTATTTGAACAAGGAAGGACTTTTCTAGACATCACCTAAAAGCTGATTTAATTGTTTTACCTCTTAGCATCCTTAGCCATGACTCTTGCATTTATCTGAACACGTGCCTTATTTGAATATGACATAACCAGTTTTGTTCTTCAGTAAATCCTGTCTAGAGACTGACAGATAAAGAGGGGACAAAGCAAAGAAATGCACACAAACCATAACTATTCCAGAGACTAAACAAAGTAAGTCCGAAAGCTTACAAGTTTTAGCTTATATTCCTAGGGCTGCCTACATTTTCTTGAACATAGAGGATGTTCAAGAAAAGCATCATTAATTGATTAAAAATCGATTTTAGGTCCCTTCCCCCAGTTTGCTCCATTAAAAAAAGATTAGGAGAGCCAAAAACTCAGGCAAGGGTGATTTTTACGATGCATTTATTTGCTTTGCGAACATTAAACCTGAAAAGTACCAGTGGAGGCTCCCCATTAAAATCCAAAAGTTTGGTGAAGCCGAGAGGTGAGCTGGTAACTTGGAGGGGTGGGTGCACACAGGAGAGCAAGAGCAGGGGAAGGAAAAAGCAGGCCACAACCACCCAGAAAACACCCGTGGCGAGGATTCACAAGTCCCTGGTTCCCTCTTCTAGGCTCCCATTACTAGATCATTGTGTCATTCACAAAGCGCATCAAAACCTCAGGGAATTGTAAAGAAACGGTGAAAAAAGGGCTAAGGGACATACAGGGAGATTTATGGAAACAGCAGCTTTTCTAAAACAGATTATATGGACCAACTTCAGAGGCGGTTTGAAATAGGAAAATAAAGCTTTATTTGTAAAAACTAAGCTGCAAAACATGGACTTTTATGAATTAACAATTTACGGAGGCTAAGAAATTAACACAACGTATTGTTATCCTTTAGCTTCTGGGTTTCAGTCCTAATTTTCAACATAAATACACAGAGTTGGTTTAGGCCACTTACAATAAAAGCTCTACCAGTAATTGTGTGATCATGCTGTGCATCAGGAAATTTCTTAAAAGTGCCAAGAAAAAAAATCAATGCAGAATTTTAAACATGTTTATACAAACAGTTACTGGGTAAATATTTCATAGAAAGATGCAGAAAAGCCAAGTTAAGCAAATATTTCAATGGCAAAAATAAGAAGCAACATAAAAAAAGGGGTGTGGTGTTTATACGGCTGGGGCTAATTTGGATTTCCCTTCATTTCATCACTAGCAAGTCTGCAAAACCCTGGAGGAGCACATGGAGACCATGTTAGTTCTAATAAAAAGTTTCATTTATCTTGAGCCATTTAATGGCCATCAATGGAAAAATTACAAGCACTTCCCAGAAAGTGCTAATATTTGTTATCATGGCAACCTCCTGGTTACGCCTCCAAATTTAGTATTCCACAGATAACTTTTACTGAGTCACTACCCCAAACTCAGCAGTGAAAGTCTCCTGCAGATAACGGGAGCGCCTGCCTCAGTTCAGAGGAATTTTGCAAAGTAACTTCATTGCATACTGAGAATTTATTAAAGCAACTTCACCACTGAGTAACAGTCACCATAGTTCTGGTGCTAAGCTTAGCCAAGCAACACAGGCGAAAGAAACTTTGGCAAGCATTTTTGTGCCTTGGACTGAGGTGTGTCATCACCGTAAAGCGGAGCACAATCCACGCTGCTGCCTCAACAGGGTCACAGGCTCAGCTAGACACACTTCTGTCACCTTAAACACTATTGAAATCCATTTATTTTTACAATACACAGTAAAAATATTGAGTCTAAATATAATCAAACAGCAATACTCCTGCTGGATTTCAGTGGTACCATAATTTAGCCCTGTAATATTGAAATATTATGTATGTACTACTAAAACCACATACATATAATTGTGACTACTATTTTTTTAACTCCAAGCTTATCACACCTCTCCCTAACAGCTCCAAGGACCAGGAGAGATGTATTCTAGTCAGTCACAGGAAAAATCTGTTTCTTACACAAGGAGGAATGAAATAAAGACCCACCAACCCTGACACCGTTGACATGAATTTTCATGTTGCAACAGTACCTTGGTACGTTAAAGATACTTTTCATTTAAAAAAAAAAAAAAAAGCATAAACTCAAAAGGTATACACCACACAAGTGAAAAGCAGATGGGCACAGGAAGATGGGAACTTGAATTACGGTCCCAGACTGCAGTGCCATATACTGTTGTTTTGGGAAGACATGGCAAAAAACTTTTAAAACTGCTCCTACTCCCAGGGGAAAACCAAACAGCACCCCCTACCCCCAGCCAGCCCTAAACTCACACAAGTTTCTGTGGGATCAAACCTGGCACTTGCCCCACCAGATTTGCAGAGGTCAGGCCCCACCTTTTGCCCGCACCTGATTTTCCAAGCACAGCGCACCACGCGACTGCTCCTCACCACGCATGTCTCCTCTACCACCCCAATCCTAAAAGCCTTGTCCCATAACTGAGCACAGTCTGCTCTCTGCAGTTCACATCTTCACACTCTTATTTGCATGTCCCCAAAGAACAGAAGCAAAACAAACACGGGGTTTGTACGAGAACTTGCAACAACTTACAGCAGCTGTCCAGGAGAGTTAGATTCCTACACTTTAAGCGCGAGAACACCACAGAGCCATAAATAAAGCTTTAAAGTCACATGAGGGGTTTTTTTGCTTTGTCTTGCTTATAAAATAATTAAAAAAAAAAATAAATTGCAAGACAGAGAGAATAGGTCACCTGGGGTAACGTTGCTGAAGAAGGTCATCTGGGGCCACATTGGTGCCTCAGGGACTTCTGCAAAGGAAGGTACGTGTACACACACAGAAAACCCTGCGTGCAAACCCTGTTTTGTCGCTGGATGGTTAGCGCACACTCCGGTTACAGCATTTTCTTCCACTGGTCGCTGATCTGATGCTATCAGCTCAGGCGGCAGCTGCTAGGGTCTCCTCTGCTGCCGCAGGGGTCAAGGCAAGCCAGACCACCCTGGAAACCCCGCTGCTGCTGACAGCAAGGCAGGAGGGGAGCAGAGGAAGGGGGAGGACAGAGGCACCTTGTGGAAGGCAAAGAGCATGGTAGACATGAGCCAAGACGTGGCTACCGCAATTCTGGCTCGAGTCTGCCAAGCCAGGGTGTCCCCAGTGCCGGGTCTCTGCTGAGCCGGGGGGAAGACATCGGGCTGCGGAGAGCACAGGCAGGGCAGGGAGCAGCGGGAGCCTGACCCTCACCCCAGCTGTGCTGGTGGCCATCACCAGTCCTGGTCCTGGTCCCATCCCAGCAGCAACAGGGGCAGCTGGACAGGCGGGTTGTGCCCAGCCCATGGGGACAGCATTGCTCCCCATTCAGGGCCTCGTTCTTGAAACATGGTCAAATCTGAGCAAGTTTAAATAGCAAAGCTACATCCTTTAAATACACACACGCGTACGTTACACAGAGCTAACGCAGAGCCTGGCCACGAACACGCACCACCGCACGGACCCTGCTCCTTCACAGGCAGAGCCAAGGCTCACGGAGACATCTTCCAAAGGTCAGGCTGGCCACAGAGACTCATCCCACCCTCTGGGCTGGGGAAGCCATAAAGCTTAGATTATTCCCAAATTAATGCTTTCCTGAAGTTATTTCCCCCTTCACATTGTGAGAAAACCATTTTAATGTCAGGATTACAGTTTCAGTATCAAGCTAAGAGTCAAAAAAAGTTTCCAAAAAGCAGTCAATGCACACTTGCAGCGGCTAATCTGCAATTTTCATTTATCCACAGCGCACTAAATGAATCTTTGTAGGGGGCAGACCTTCTTGCAAATTATGGTTTTCTAAATGAAGCCACTCTCGGGTACAGAAATTGGAAGGCACAGGTAACACCCTCTCCTTTTTTTAAAAAAAAAGAAAAAAAAAGAGAGAACAAAGGACCATCCTGGTATTATAGCTGGTGAAAAAAAATGGAGTTCAACTACCAAATTAACTACAATTAACTAAGCACAAGTCCACTACTGGGTCACCACGATTGGTTTGAGAATATGTTTTTCTACACACTTTTCTTCCCCTCACTAGTGAGTGCAAATTTCCTAGTTTAATCATATTCTCTTTTCCAAAAGAAATGGGAGCCTTTTTACACAATGAAGACATTTGGTTATTTAATCACAGGGATGGTACAAGATTAAAACAGATTAGAAAAATTAATCCAAACTAAACGTCTCCACTATGGTACAGTTTCCCAATGAACCTTAAATCAACAGGTTCCCAATTTCAGGTATTGAAACTGCTGCTGCTTTGCAAACCTACTGCTTTCTCCTGCCCATCTGTAGTAAAAATGCAGTCCAAATTGCTATTTCCATAAAGAAATACATCCGATATTGACAGGAGTTCTATTAAGAATTCTTGATGGCTTGCGGGGAGTCTTGTACTTAACCCACAGGTAAAATCTACAGTAATTTATCATACAAAAAAATCAACTGCTCTGCATATCGGGGCTCCCATTCCATGCTGCAGATGGATTTTCTACCGAACGTCGGGGGGTGGGGGTGGTAATTAAACAGCTTCATTTGCAGTCCTCAGTTCTTTGCACCTAATTTATGACAGCACACAGGATGGAGAGAAAGGTAGTTGTGACACTCTATGTACTTTCTATTTCATCAGGCATGCTTCCCTGTCGTAATCTTTAAAGACAAAATTATAAACAGTAAGCTGCAAAAAGGTTGATGATAAAACAGGAAAAGACAGATGGGGGTGGAGGAAATAATAATAAAAAAGGTTTTCAGCATTACAAATGTTGATGCCTTTTAAAAAGAAGAGACGCAGCCGTATTTCCCCCCTCCTTTGCACTGAAGTTTAATAAACATTTTCTCCAAGTTACCAATTTTGAGAAAATCGCTGGGTAAACACTTGTGTTAACCCAGTTACATGGCTCAGTGCCAAATGTAATGCCAAACTTCCCAGTTGCAAAACGAGCTGTTTTTACACACCAAAGTAACCACGCAGCAGGCCTGCCGAGCCTGAAGACAGCTGACAGAGATGACTGTTGCTGTCCCCCCACTGCACCGACATCCATCCAAATACCAACATCTGCTGTGCTACAATTTACTTTTTACACAACATTTAGCAAAACAGTGCCTCTGACTGCAACATCATTAAGGAAGTAACAACAAATAAATCGCAAAGTCCCATCAGACAATTGTAAAATTAAAGTGTAGTTTGTCTTGCATACGCTGAGCTTTAGTTCAGATGTATTGGACTTCAGAAATATAAGCATTAGAATCTGTTTTCTTTTATTAAACACACAAGACAAAATTCTGTAAACCGTGACAAGCGTAATCCATCATTACAGTGAAAATTACAGTTTTGAAGACACTGACTTGACTCGGTAGGCAGAGAAGCAGATGCCTGTGAGGCAGCCCAGCCTGTCCGGTACAATCACAGCAAGCCGGCCTACTAACAGGATTACACTATGCCTGGAAGTGCACTCTCAATTCGGGGCCCGCTCCTTTTCAAACACCCGGAGTGCGTATTTGTGCCTGGGAAGTATGGAATTAAGGTTCCTAAAAACCAAAATGCCCTTCGCTTTAAAAGCGGGACGGAGCGTGAGGGCCAAGGGGACGGGATGGCACCTCATAGAGGTGAGGCGGCCAGGCAGGCTGGGATAGGGACAGTCCTGTCACAAATTCACAGCCTGGGGGTTCAACCCCGAACTAGGCTCCGAAGTGAGGTTTGTTCAGCAGTTCCACTGCACATACTTCAGGTCACACAAGTCCCTATGTGATCTGGTGTCCTCCCCGCCTCTGTCACCCAGGGTGTCGCAAGGGGCTGCCCCACCACAGCCACAGGGCTCGGGCTGTCATCGGCACACAAAGTGGAGCAAGAAAGGAGAATTTTAATCTTTAAAATTGTGTCCGGTTTTTAAAACCAATTCTTTTTTCCTCCTGTCCTGCAGTAATTCCATGAATGCAAAAATAAAAAAAAAACCAAACCCAAAACCAAAAAAACAATCTCACTTTCTTTTGAAGAGCAGATACCAAGTGAAAAATTTCATCAAGAAACAACTTGAATTCTGTCAGGCATAAATTAAAGGGGTTTCCCCCCCTCAATCATTCTGCTCCTCATCACCACCTTTAACACAACCTAAAAATCGCTGAAGTTACAAAACGCGAAAATTTTTTATGGGAACAACTACTCCTCCTACCTCTCCAGACAATGCGTCTGTCAGGAACAACAACATACCCAACACGCAGCTCAAGATACAAGAACTTGGCAGGCTGTATTTCAAAGCAGTTTCACCAAAACAATACAGTTTCCCTCCAATCACTATCAGCTTAATAGTGGAAGACAATAATATTTCAGATAACATAGGCAAGCAAACATTTTGGTAAGTTCAGTGGACATTCTTTATCCAGTTCACAGATAAAAACAGTCAACATCCACAGCTAGATTAACAAAAGCACTTCGCTAATTTGGCGCTTAATTCATGCTGAAGTTAGGCGTTTAAATACTTCTGGGGGTTTAAGCCAGTGCTGATTTGTCAGACTTTATGACTATATATATACACATACATATATATATATATATGCCCATCGTGGGACACAGGAGAAGCCGTGCAAAGCACAGATCCTCTCCTGAGTAGGGATTTAGAGTACAGTCTCCTCTGTGCTAGCTACTACATGTTTGCACAACAGGAGTCAAGGTCCATTGGAAACTTATCTGAAGAGCTGCTCCTGAGCAAACTTTAGGTTCAACCTCCGAGTTCAGAACTGAAACACAATTTGTTTGTCCATTTATCCCCTGGCACGGTTGGCTTTTTGTCAGACAGATGTATGCCACATGCAAATTGTTTCCCAACCTCTCTGCTCCACCTCCCTCCGCGCACTCTGCACACACTCTGACCCCTCAGCAAATGTTATAAGAGAGGAGGAAGTGTTTCTGACAGTTTGCATACTCCTCACAACAATTTTATTGCAGGGTATAAGTGTTTTCTCCTGCCCCCCTACCCTACTTGTAAGGAAACAAAGCAAAACAAACAAAAAGTCCACCACTTCCCAAACAACTGAATGCCCTAAACGCAGCAGCAGGAAAGGAAAGGGGAGGGAAGGGGTGGAGAGGAAAGGACAGAGAGGATGGATTACACTGAAGTTATTTTTGTCCTGTTCAAGTGGATAGGCAGAGACAACTAAATATAGAATTTATCAAAACAGGTGAACAAGGAAAATTACATGAGCCACATGTTTCAAGGAGCAAGCAATATACAAAGTACACTCCTACCTCCTAGCCCAAAAAGCTCCCCAAAAACACACTTCAATTTCCATGAGCAAGATTTGATTGAACAAATATTCAACTCACCGCAGCCTTCCCTTTGGACATGCAACAATGTAAATGTTAAGCAGATAGGTTTCCTGTCTGTACCTGCTTGTACTATATATAAACAAGCACTATGAAGTCCACGTTAAAACGGAAAGAGGTTTGCACTCTTCTGTGGTGTCTTTGGACAGAACTTCTTCCGAAGAAAGTGTGTTTGCATGTACAGCTGGGTAATAAAGCACCACTTGAAATCAAACATCAAGGAATGTTATGTTGTCAGTGGCAACACAAAGGATGTGGTTTCTATGAAATTTAACCATTTATTTCTAGGACAATGCTTTCTTCTGGTCAGACTGCAGTCCACAGCTTGCTCAGAGTAACTGCTACAGTAGTTTGAATTTCACGAGGGAAAATCCATTCATACGTATTTTTAACTCCTTCCAGGGCCTGAGTGAGTCTGAAATGCACTGGGCGGCTGTTGCCAGAAGCGCGTACTCCGTTCACTGTGAGCAGCCCACGCTGGCAAACACAGGAGCAGCAAGTCTCACCCAGGCTCCTGGGCTCTGGGAGTCTGCAGCCAAGGGTGCAAACAATAGCATTTAGCAAGGACGTTAAGTGCTTTGCTGGTATGCACAAAGTCGTGAGCAAGAAAACATTTGGGGAAAAGACATGGCACCAGTCAAGCCATGACTTCAGTGGAAGCCACACTCACATCAGTGCTGTAACCTACCGCTGGGCTTAAAGAACAGAAAGCTTTTATACGGAACGTTGCCCTTCTTCCATCAGTGCCCCCAGTTACCACAGCATCCAAGAGCCCCACCGCCTGAGCTGCATTTGTCCTCACTACACCCCTGTGAAGTAGGGAAGTGCTTTTATCACAATTTTACAGATAGGGAACTGGGGCACAGAGAGATGAAAATAACTTTATCTGAGATGATCTTATAGAAGTTTGTGGCAGAGAAGGGGACGACTGGCTTCGATTCTCAGTTCCAGGATGGTACTCTAATACACCAGCCACTTCTTCAGCTTCTAGATGCTCTGCCTTCCATTTGACCAACCTACCTGTTTCCCCTGGGCAACAAGGAATGGGGAATGCCTAAGCCTTTTATTAAGAGCATTTCCAGCCCAGCAAAAATGGAAGAGGGTATCAAGTGTTGCTTGCAATCAGAAGTCCCAATCCGAACAAAGAAAACAATTTCCAAAACAGTCAGCACTATCCTGGTATTGTGTGAAAAGGAAGGAAGACGTATCAAGCTTTCAAAGTAGAAAAATTAAAAAAAAAAAAAAATCCATGGTAAACCGTAAGTACAATTTTTAAATAATTAGTGAAAATTTTAATAGGAAGCTGGTACTAGACGTGCATCCTTCAAAGAACCTCCCTGTTCTGAAGATTTTAGGTTATAAAACAGTAAGAAATAAAAAAATCCCTACTGGAACTACAGCTATCTCATTTCAGACACAGATCTAAACACAGATCTGATGTAGTTTAATATGGAGACCTTGGCTCCAGACTTCACACAATAATCTTGTCTCAGATAAAACTAATTCCAGAGACTGGAGACTGCTCAAGGTTTCCCATTTCTGGCTCAGCCACACTTCAACCCTGCCCTCAAAGGCTCTCTTTTCTAAGTGAAATGGCACATCAGGTCCAAAATTTACTCTGTCCTTTGGGACTCCAGTTGCAGGCAGCCAGAGCACCAGTTGTGAAACAAGCTTCTACAACTTAAGGGCATTCATAAAGCAGCATTTAATGTCAACTGTTTAGGTGACTATTACCCTGGAACAAATAGCAGAAATCCGTCACCCTATGGATCACCTAGTTTATGGAGTCTGACTCCAATAGTGGCTGCTCATCATAACGGCCAAAGCATGACAGACCACTACTAAACCAACATGAACAGGCTTTAATGAAGGACATGGTCACTATACTCACTGGGACAAAGGAAGAAATTTATGGGTTGGTGCTAGCTGAGGGCACCAGATTAGTCATCAGCTTCCCCCAGTGACATAAAATAACTGAAGCCTTGCTTGGAAAGGACCAGGAAGAACAGAGATAGCTGTACCACACATCCTGCTACCCCTATTTCTCCCCCTTCTTTTACACCAGGACTCGAAAAGGGTGAAGGAGAAAGACTGGGATAAGGTTAGAAACATTTCTACTTTCTGACAGTGAGCCGCACAGCAACAACAGCCAACCAAGCAAACAGAAGAAAGCAAAACTCCCAGCAGCTTCACAGCTACGTAGCAATCTTAGTAAACCAGGCAGTCTAGTATTTAAAGCAAAAATCAACTTTTGGTTCCAAAGCACAGACCCAGAATACTAAGAACGAGTAGGAAATTAGCAAGGTTTGTTTATTATTCCATGTTTTGAACCTTTTCCTTGAAAAATCCCAACTTCTGTATTTGAACAGATGAGCCAACACTGAAAAATAAAAAGGTCTGTTAACAGACAAGGAACTGCTACTTATTTTCTGTTTGATGGCCATCACAAGGAATATCAAAAATAAAACCAAACACCTCTACAAATGTAGCTGTTATACTCCTTCAAAATCACGTTGAGCTTTGCATGAAATTCCCAGTGTCAAACCAGTGAAGAATCAGAATACTTTATGTTGAAAGGAGACATTAGAGGTGACCTGGTCTAATTGTCCACTCAAAGCAGGGCCATTCAAAACGCTACAAAAGAAATCCTAACACTAACAGTACCTGTAGGTAATTCAGGATAATTATAAAAATACAAAAGCAAAAAATAGAATGAATGCAGCTTTATCAAACTGCAAGTTTCAAATCAAATTAGAGGGACAAAACCTCAAGTCTGCTTGGCCACGTGCCCTCAGCTTAATCTGACTGCCTCCAGTAACTGGTTTGAGGACTCTAAGTCAGAACAAAGACAAGTATCAATGAACATTCTGTGTGTGTACTGGGCATAAAAAGGAGAAATGAATTCTGTGTTCCTCCATGTTTTATTTCACCACATGAATGATGAGAGAAATAGCACAGGATTGTACATGGTCAAGAAGGTATGCACAGCCTCTGAAGCATGAACACGTATCTACAACCACACATCCTGTTGTGTGTCATTGCACTTCAAAAATGGTGCCTGAAAAGAGAAAAGTCTTCAGAAAGATGAGGTTTTGCCATAAGCACACTCAGTCAAGTCGCGGGAGTAAACAAACGTCTCCAAGACACCAACAAGAGCTGTTGTGAAGTAGTCCATTCCCAATAGCCTGGAGGAGCTGCTGACAAGAAAGCTTTCCTCTGGCTATGGGGAGGAGGATTTCTTAAAATGGGAAGAAAAATTCACATATACTGATCTTTGCACATTCCTGCTAGTAACTTGTCGGAGGAGTAACACAAAAAAAACCCCACCAAAAACAACCCTTAAAAACACGTAAGACTTATCACAGTGAATCTGATCTTCCCCCTCGCCCCATTTTAGATACAGCTTTCTACAGCATAATAATTTGTATTATTGCAGTATACTGCAACTTCAAATACACATCTGGAGCCAAGCCACCTGCCGCACAAATAAAACAATGCAACAATCCCTGTCCTGCAGAGTTTACTGACGCAGGACAGGGACAACAGAAGGCCAGACAGATACACACAAAAAAAGGGGACCAATAGCGGGCATCGCCGTGAACAACAATCTCAGTACACAAGCACTGCAAGTTTGTCAAGGCCTTTTATAAGCAACACAAGGAGCAAGAGCTTTTAAAGAGAATAATAAAGCAGTACTGCAGCTGTTTACAGGGACCATTTCCCACGTGTGAAAGGGTAGCACAAGAGAAAGCACAGAAGTGCTTGCTTGCCCCCACATTGTAGTCACAGTACAGAGACGTGCTAGGCTAACTGCAGGCAGAAGTTAACATCTTAACAGCAAATTAGATGGTAAAAATAGGTAGCAAAAGCAGCTGGTTTTGCAGCTCAGTGCAACAGAGGAACTAGTAGATAGCAACAAAGCATCAGCCCAAAGAACCAGCTCTGCCCTGTTCAGAGCAGCACTCTGAATGGGACACGGTTACATGCCAAGCATACAAAGATGCAAGATGATGCAAACCTTAGAAAAGTATACTCCCCCCCCCTCCATGTTTTGCCTTTCTTTTCCATTTTCATGAATAATAGTACACTCCAACAACTACAGCAACTTTGAAAATATCAACTTCTTTGGAGATTAAAAAATAGTCTCTGCAGATGATGTGGTTATAGTTGTTGTAGAACAGAAACAAATCATTATTTCAGAAAGAAATTTGGGTACCTGCTGCTCTAAGCAGAGAAGGCGGTATACATGTAAAATCATGCTTTTTGCCAAACTTACAACTGATATTACCCAGGAAACACAGACTAGACTGGGAAAAGAATGCATTAACTCCAAATGGCACAGTTATGCTGAACCGAACTGTACATGGCTGGCTAGTCATCTTCACTCATTTGGCACAGGTTTTCGTATCTTAAAATCATTTTATATTATTCGCAACAAACAATCTACTACAGCCATTTTATACCTCTGGTTTCCTTTCAAGTCAGAGGGTAGGTATCAGTAAGGCTGGGACATCTCAAAACCTCAGGCATTTAAAATAAAAAAAACAAAACAAAAACAACCCAAACCACACAAAACCACCCCAAACTTAGAGCAGTTATTATGGAAGGACGAAACACCTACAGTACAAAAGGTCCCTACTGCAGCAAGGCAGCACATTCTAACCCAATGAAAGCAATCGCCAAGTCTAGTCCTACGGCTCACCCAGGATCAGAACATTCTATGCCAACTACAAGGTGTAGGTTTTAAGCAACTGCTCTTAATGCAGCTGAGCCACCACGGCTGAAGAGAAGCTGTTCCATTCAATCTGTCTGCACAACCAGCACGGCTTCACCAAAGGCAAGTCCTGCCTGATCAATCTAATGGCTTTCTATGTCAGAGTGACTACATCAGTGGACAAGGGAACAGCTACAGATGTCATCTATCTGAACTTCTGTAAGGCTTTTGACATGGTCCCCCACAACATCCTGCTCTCTAAACTGGAGAGATACGGATTCGACGGGTGCACTGTTCTGTGGATGAGGAATTGCTTGGATGGTCGCATCCAGAAGGTAATGGTTGACAGCTCAGTGTCCAGATGAAGATCGGTGACAAGTGGTGTCCTCGGGGGTGCATATTGGGACTAGCACTGTTCAGTATCTTCATCAATGACACAGACAGTGGGATTGAGCGCACCCTCAGTTTGCGGACACCACCAAGCTGAGTGGTGTGGTTGACACACCTGAGAAATGGGATACCATCCAGAGGGACCTCGACAAGCTCAAGAAGGGGGCCTGTGTGAACCTCACGAGGTTCAACAAGACCAAGTGCAAGGTCCTGCAATCCCTTGTATCAATACAGGCTGGGGGATGAAGGGATTGAGAGCAGCTCTGCTGAGAAGGACTTGGGGATGCTGGGGGATGGAAAGCTGGACACAAGCCAACAATGTGCGCTCGCAGCCCTGAAGGCCAACTGTATCCTGGGCTGCATCAAAAGCAGGGTGGCCAGAAGGTCATCAGAGGTGATTCTGCCCCTCTACTCCGCTCTGGTGAGACCTCACCTGAGACCCCTCAGCAAAGACAGGGACCTGTTGGAGCAAGCCCCGAGGAGGGCCACAAAATCAGAGACATAATGCCTCTCCTAGCAAGACAGGCTGAGAGCTGGGGTTGTTCAGCTCCAGAGAGACCTTATTGCAGCCTTTCAGTACTTAAAGGAGGCCTACAGGAAAGACAGCGACAAACTTTTTAGCATGGCCTGTTGTGATAGGACAAGGGCTAATGATTTTAAACTAAAAGAGAGTAGAAGTAGGCTAGCTACAAGGAAGACATTTGTTACAAAGAGGGTAGTGTTAACACCGGCACAGGTTGCCCAGAGAGCTGGTAGATGCTCCAGCCCTGGAAACATTCAAGGTCAGGCTGGACGGGGCTGTGAGCAACCTGATCTACTTGAAGATGTCCCTGCTCATAGCAGGGGTGTTGGACTAGGTGGCATTTAAAGGTCCCTTCCAACCCAAACCATTCTATGATTCTATGATTAACAGGGCTGTCTGCTATGTTCAAAATGCGAGGCCACAATTGTCTACTATGTCTTTGCAACCCCACTGCATAAAAGGAGGGAATTAATCCAGCTTGTAAAAGCAACAGTCCGTAGGAAAAATGCCTCATTTTACCTGAACATGCTGAATCTGGCAAAAGCTGATGGTCAGGGAACACACAGAACCCTTTAAAAATACACAACACCATTTATTACACTGGGACGGTACTTTGTGTTGCACAATCCAAGCTTTTGTTTCAAGCAAGAAAATGTTTTCTAAATATTTTGTCACCATGACAGTCTAGCCTTGGACTGCAATTCTGCCCTTGGTTACTCCAGAAAACCCCTGTGAAGTCAACTGTGTTGTACAGCTTGTTGCCGTGTCCCAGGCCGCCGGGAAGGCTCACCTGGCAGCGCAGCTACCGGCATCCTCTTGGCCCTGCGTGCTCTGCAGGGCTCTTTCATCCTGATCTGTTTTGCCTGCCCACAAACTAAAACATTCAACACGAGATCCACGTGAAGAAACAACATCGTATGTAAGAGGAGGATGGTTTTGCAACTAAACATCTCCCTTACAGGTTCAGCTTTATCTGAAGAATACAGGCAAAACAACAACCATTCCCAAGATAGCAGAATGAAATATTTTAAACACACAGTGAAAAAGAGACATAGAAAAACATCCTGGCTTTGAGGGCCCTGTTCCAAGTAAAAACATTTCTTTCAGGGACATTAATTTGGCAAACTAAATCTGAGCAGATACAGCCTAAGTCCACAGCACAGCCCCAAAAAGAGCAGTGGAGCATTTCTGTACGATTCAGGAAGCCCAACGAAGACTTGTGCAGAACAAGATCAACAGGGTGTTTATATACAGCCAGCAGCGTCATGTGAATGGGTGGTTTAGTTTGTGAAATGAATGTTTGCATTGTCATTTAAAAAAAAAAAAAAATACCAAAAAACACCCTCTATTCCACACTTACAAGTTTCCAACACTAAAAACATAGCAGGGGAAGGAAGTACTCCAGCAGCCAAAATTTACAAATTCTTACCATAACTTTGGCGCAGTAAACTTCTCCAGTGTCACAAAGGCCTATTCTTCAGGGGGCTTGGTTGCCCTTTTTTTTTTTTTTCGGAAGGACTAATCCACATGTGAAGGCTATTAAAGAACACACATACAAAATGCCAACAGAAGCATAAACATGCACACTTTGTGCCTGTGTGTGTGTGTTCTCAAAGTTTTGTCTGTCTTGCCTCACACAGAAAGATACCTCGGAACAGCCTGGAGGCAGGTATTTCTGCTTTCTCTCTTTTTACTAGTGAAACTGAAAGCTTTTTCCTTTCCTTGCCATAAAACGACAATGCTATTTTACTTTAATTCACTCAAATTGGTGAGGGAGATTCATCCTCATTAATTGCATTCAGCAGTCAGGTTTCAAGAATTTAATCCAAAAATGAAGATTTTAAGGGGGAGTGTGTCTGGTTGGTTGTTTTTTTCACTACAATAGCAATTCTTAACAGTAACCTTGTAATTGTTTGTGAAGCACCTTACTGGAACCTCAAAGAAAATGCTAACACTGTAAGTTACACTTGGCATTTCTGCACTGCAAAAACAAATCCAAGCTCTGAAAGTCAGCACTTTTTCCTCTTATTATCTGATGCTATATAAAAGCCCTAACATAGATTTGAAAGAAATACAACAGAAAATCCTGCCTGATCTAAATACAGAATGTTAAATTTATCTTTCAGTGTTCAAAACACTGCTTAGAGATTGGGCATTTAGTGTTCCATTCATTGGCTAGAAAAAAGCCAAATGCTACATTTTAAAAAACTGACTTTGAAATATTGTTATGAGAACAGGGACAAGCTATGTAAACCCTAAAATGCTGTGGGTCTTTGTATTCACAATTATTGTCGCAAACTAAAAGGCTCATATTCCCTACTAAGCAAACATTTACAATTAAATCCATTCTGCACAAGGCATTTGCATTTTGAGATAGAACAGTCAGTTGTTCAGCTGCTGTGATTTAGATGGATTGGTTCATTATTGCTGCAGTTCGTTTTCAGCTACACTGTATAACAAAGGGGTGCCAATGTAGTCTTGAATGGCTTTAAAGCTAAGTATGCTGGTATTCTTCCATGATGATGTAATTTAACTATCTCCCCATCTCTCGGATCAAGATATCTTGACTTTACAGGCTAAACTTCAGCGAAAACGACAGAAACCAGCTGTCACAATAGTGTTCAATAGGCAATATCTCTGCAAGTCAGATGAAGGCTGCTGCTGGCAAGTTTGCAGTGATTTTCCACATATGAAAAAGTAATTTTTCCCTAATTCTTATTTACAAGAAATATTTTTTCTATCATGCAGGTAACAAGGCAACTTCTACTTCCACACCAGGAGACACACCAGCTATATACCTTCAAACGTTCATGCTACAGTAAAATGTATCTCTACCAGAAAAGACGACCTAGAACCACAATGACCTCTGACGCAAAAACAATTTCAAGTTGAAAAAGTCAACTGCTTACTCCTTCACTGTCTGAAATGTATCACCAAAGGCAGCATTAAAGAAGCAAAACATTTTTTCTATTAACAATCATGTAAAAAGGCAAGATTTCTTTTTTTGAAGAAAAAACCATGATGATTAGTGGCATTTAACCTCCCAATCTAAAGTACAGTCTTCTCAAGGCACTGCCAGAGCAACACAAAGACACTTATCACAGAGTGACTTGATTACTTATACTTAATTTCCAGTGGCAAAGGATTCATATCCTATGTCCAGAAATCAATTTCCACCTATAAAACTACTTCCAATCCCCACAACCAACACCGTCACCACAGATTATCACAACTGGATTCTAGCTGCTCCATGCATAAATGTGCAGTGGAATATAGCTGAAACTATACAACTACACATTTAAGTATAGTCTTGAATTAAGAAATAAATGCCTTCGCTTCTCTTACTGTTCTCAAAGTTTCATTTCTCTTTAATGAGGACATGAGGGGAAGGAGATTGCATGATCAAAAGCTAAAAATTAAAAAACAAAACAAAACAATATGCCCCAAAAAACTGCGTTACAGAGGAAACACTTTCATTCAGTTAACTGCTATTTATAGGTTTACAGACTACAGGCAGGCGTAGGGATATGTATGACCCACAAAAAAACCTCAATCCAGACAATCCATGCCTGGAAGTCCTTGAAAAGCAAGCAGCAAATACAAGGTAGTATTCCCACGTTGCAGGGATGAAGAGGCCTGACAATGAATTTTGAACTGCTTAACCGTTTTCTTCAAGGGTGCAACTTCTTACTGACAATTCAACTGTGAAGTTCCAACCTAGGCACAATGGCAGAAGTATATAAAATAGTATGCATCCTTGCATTTCAGGACATAAACCCTACTTTGTGTATTTTACATACCGGTATAACTACATCACTCCAAAGAAGGCAGCATTAATTTGGCAGATGTCATATGGCATGAACAAAGGCTCATACAGAAACACATGGCAAAAACTTTAAATAAGTATTTTTTTCTCTTGAATCTTGACATTCAGTTAACTGGAGTTTGATGGATAAAAAAGCAGTTGAAATATAGTTTAATTTGTATGTTTCTATTAGCCATTAGACCAGTCAAGCCTCTTGCGGTAAAAGCAAAATTTATTCTTTCACATCACTTGCTTTCTGAAGTGTAATCAAGGGTACATTTCTTGATCGCCAGATCCTTTGACATAATTGCAGAAATAGTAGGGTATACCACTAAGGCTGAGTGTTCAGAAAAGTAAAAACACACACTATAAATTTTAAATCATATACTTTTTGAAACATTTTACTAAAAGTAATTAAACGGCCCTTTCCCTTTTTCTTCTCCTTAGTCTAAACTGTGAAGAAGGCACTCACATTATGTTTGCCAATTCCTCCTCTGTATCACGAGGACTAGCAAACTCCTCTGCTTCAGAAAGAAAAAGGGCCAAAACCTTCAAAATCTTGCAACTTCTACAGACAGGAATTGATTTATAAAGCCACAACAAATGTAAGGGCTGCACTTAAAATTTGAGAATTAGCATCAATTGCTGTACGCAGCCTGGACCCCCATCAGCACCTGAAGTCCACTAAAGCTAATACCAGTGTCAACTTTATGAGTTAGACTTTCCTATGAGCATAAAAATGTTGGTCCATTGGCCTTAAAAGACCTCTCCTGTGAAGGAAGGCTGCAAGACCTGGGGTTGTTCAGCCTGGAGAAGATAAGGCTCCAGGGAGGTCTTACTGCTGACTTTCAACATATAAAGGGGGCTTATAAAAAAAAGACTCAGAGAGGCTTTTTATGAGGGCCTGTAGTGATAGGACAAGTCGTAATGGTTTTAAACTAGAAGAGGGTAGATTTTGATTACATATAAGGAAGAAATTCTTTACTGTGACGGTGATGAAACACTAGAACAGGTTGCCTAGAGAAGTTGTGAATGCCCCATTACTGGAAGTGTTCAAGGCCAGGTTGGATGGGGCCTTGAGCAACGTGGTCTAGTGGAGGATGTCCCTGCCCACAGCCAGGGGGCTGGACAAGATGATCTTAAAATGTCCCCTCCAAGCCAAACCATTCTATCATTCTAAGACTGGAGCTCCCGCCCAAAATAAGTATATCCTATGAAGGTGATGGTTCACAGTTCCCCAGCATGCGTGTTCTGTGGTCCTCCCTAAAAGCACATTAGTAAACCGCAAGCAGAAAAGACTGATTCGATAGCCCTGTAAATGAGTCAGATACAGCATTCAGTCTCAATATTAACACAAAATACCATTGCTGTCATGCACAAAACCACTGACTCCAAGGCATATTTCTCCATGCAGCTCACCAAAGGTCTGGGCTTTGGACAGCACTTCCACACGCACTCTCCCAACTTACCCAAGACTCTCAGGAAAACAGTAACTGACTTGCCCCCAGTCTGCGATGATTGTTTGCCTCTGCTGTCCTCAAATATGACCATGCACTTTAGAATAAATTGACAAATTTCACAATATTGTTTGACCAGCTACCTTTTTCACATTTTTGGCTCAACTTGAAGAGGTGGGAGAATAATCCCAGAGTTCCATAACATGTTTTCCAACTGCACTCAGTGTCGGTCTTCATTATTTCCCCCTTTCGGTTGCAATAAATATTTCTCACAGAAGCACGCTACTTCACACCTAATATGGTGCTATTCTTTCCCCATTCTTTTTCTTCCTCTTTCCTCATATAGTTTCCTGGTTTTTGTTCCCCCTTTAAGAGGCACATTGTACCTGCAACATAATACATCTGAAAATAATAATCCTGCCTATGTCTTCCCCCCATGAGAGATGACTTTTTTAATAAGAATTAGCTCATTTTTTTCTTAGTAAATCAGTTACTTCAATACCTAAAAGGGGAAAAAAACCCATAAGGCTGACAGTTGTTTGGGTTTTTACAATGCTTCGTCTTTTAAAATGTATTCAAGTTAAACGTTCAAATGTTAAGCAAATCCCTCTTTCCGACACATATTAAGGTTTGCTTCCTGAATGTGTCTAAGACCAGTTACCACCCTAATTGTTAAGGGAATTATTAGCAAGATAAAAAGTGGATAAAAGGAGATGCACTACATGCCACCATGCACCACTTTAACAGCATCGAAGTCCTTGCCCGTTTTTTTCACTGGTGAAGTTTAGGGGTAAGAGTGCTAACAAAAAGCAAGTTTAGGCAGGGGAAGCCGTGGGCGCAGGCAAGGAGTGCAACTGACGGTGCTCACGCAGGGGGAGTGCCAGCAAGGAACCATGGAAGGGAAGGAACCTTCTGGCATCCACACAGGGGCTGCAGGGGAAGGCATTTTCAAGTGAGGACAAGGCGCCAAATTTAAAATGCATGGCACAGCACCTTGCCTTAAACCACTCCTGCAAGAACAACAAGCAAGCTTTACTCCCTTGATCTTTCTTTACCTCAAAATAGCATACTCACTTTAGTACTTCTTTCTTCCTAAATCCAAACCTGATGACTTCTAAACACGCCTACTGAGAGGAAAAAAAGAACAGAAAACCACACATGGACAACTTTTTTTTTTTTCTTCTTTTTTTTTTTTCTTTTTGCAGAGGCCTACCTTTTCCTTCTTGAAAATGAAGCAACCATGAAAGACAGGATCAAAGCCCATGCAGGCAGTTTCTGGATCCATTGTATCAAGCATAACCACGCTTGCTTTAACAGGGCTTGAAACATCCTAGATCCCTCATTCTCAAATCTCTTTTAATGACAAGTAACAGTAATTTATGATGCTACCCCACTTTTAGAGATAAAATGGAGACCTAGTTTGTTTTGCCTCTGATGTACAGTAAAACAGAACATGAAAGTAAACTTCCAGGACTGACATAAATAATGTGGGCATCAACATCTGAGCTCTTCCTCTTTGCCATTCAGAGCCAGTGTGGTGTCATTTGCATGGAAGTTCCAGACAGTCAGTTTACAAACAGAGAAAAACATCTAACCTAGCACAACTTCTCTAAAGAACTGAAAGTATTTTGCAAAAAAGGTGAGGGAAAATGTTGGAATAAAGATTTTTGGGCAGTAATTTTTACTGAAAAAAAGACACATTTGGACTTCACCCTTCAAAAATGTGAAGCTGTGGCTTTAAAGAACAGGGTTTCCTACAAGAAAAACGTTCTGGAAGAAAGACTTTTCTAAAAGGACACTGAAAAGTAACCAAGATGGTCAAAAACTTAAGTAGTCAGCTTGGTGGAAGGAAGATGAGCAACCTCTAGGCTACGCTAGCTTTTTAAAAGATGTAATACAGTATAGTTACACTGTACTAGGTAATTCTCAGCATCTGACTTCCCTGTCATCCCAAGTAGACTTTTTACAGCACACTGGATCCAGCCTGTTTCCTATGATCTCTCCACAAATAATTCCATCAGATGAGAATTATCCTCCAAAAGTCTAGCTGACTAGCCATTATCAGCTCATATTTCTCCAGATGTTTTGTGATCTCATCCCTTCTTAATGTCTCTAGCATCTTGCCTACCACCAAGGTCAGATTTATTGGTCGATGATTTCCTGGTTCCTCCTCAAACCCCTTTTCCCAGAACAGGGCAAACGAAAGCAACCAAGAGCTAACATTGCAAAACTATTGCCCCTTGCATTTAAAAAAAAAAAAAAAAAAAAAAAAGCCGCATACAAGAATAAACCACAAACTGACACATCTTATCTTTTGTTTCCAATAAGAAGAGCCCCAGATTTCCCTATAAACCCAACCCTTCAGCTCTAGAAGTAGCATCATCTTCTTTCCCCCTGTTCCAAACTTCCCCCGTCCATTCTTTGTTCAGCCTCTCTCTTGTTCTTTACCTTTCCTCTTCCCCCTATTTTTTCCTCTGAAGCAGCTGTACCCTCTATAGCTGGCATCTTTAGAGTTCAAATGCATCTTACGATCCTTTGTATCAAGTGCCACAGCCACTCCTTTGAAATACTGTGAAAGCCAGACAGTCCTTGAACTAATCTGAACCTTGAAGGTCCTGGTTACGCAGGTCATCAAGAAAGTGCACTATTACATCCCAGGGACAGACAGAAGCCAAGGTGAAAAATAAAAAAACCCCACCCCAAAATAAAACACACACAGAAGAGGCAGGGAATATGGTGAAAACAGAAAAGAGAAAAGAAAGAAGAGGTAAAGAAAAACAGCAACGCAAAAGACCCACCAGCTTTAAAAAAAAAAAAGTTAACTTCTGGTCAAACCTCGTAAGATCCTGTTTTGATTCATACTAACAGAATACTGAAAGTATGAACCTGTGTTCAAAATAACAAAGGTAAAGTTCACCATCTGCGCTATTCTGCTAGAGAAAGTTAGAAAAGCAACTATCAGCGTTTAATTCTTGGTTTGTGTTTTATATATGGATCCTGCACTCATTTTATGCAATGAAGCTATAGGAAGACAAACGGCCAGGGACTACTGGTTATTTATTAGAACACCAGTATCACTCCCTTTTGTTACAGAAATAATTCTTTAACAAAACAAAATAGTACTTCCAGCAGTGGAATAAGTATCTTTTGTACAATTTCTCATTTAAAGACCTGTAGTAATTTTGATCAGCTTGGCAACCACACTCCCAACTAGTCAAGTAGTTTTGTCTACCTAAAGTCCACACGAAATGGCACTTGGAAGACATGTCCTGGTTTTCACAATTAAAATTACTGTGCAGCATTTATATACTACTTAAAAACAAAAGCATAACGAAGCTCCACAGTTCCTGCTAAATACTAATGGATGAATACACAGGTTTCTCCTACCACTTGTAATTGCTTCAGACTTCTCAGAGTGAGAAACCAAGACTTCTATTTCCTTTTTTAAATGTCAGTGTACATTTTTCCCTCCCCCTCTTTCCCTGCCTCCAAAAGACTCCTTTTTCCATACGAGTTTATGCCCTAATAAGAAAACCGGACGTACTAGGGAAGACAGAGATGACAGAGTATCAAAATGCACAATCCCCCTCTTTGTTAGCCTTACAGAACAGCTTTAAAAAAAAAAAAGCCAAAACAGGATGAAAACTGAAAACAATAGAAGGACCTTTATAAACAGGGACCAGAGGAGAAAGATGCCAAGAAATCCAATGAGATCTTTAAAACAGATCAGTAAAGTAAATAAAATACACTCAGGCATACCTCTTTTATCAAAAAAGTTTCACAACACATAACCAAAATTAAGAATATTTATGACACATCCAGAAAACCAGTAATCTCAGAACTCAACAAGCAGACATTTGGGTAGACAATTTTCTCCTTCCCCCTCACATTCAGTCACGCTTATAGTACATCTGCGTAGACCCATTTCCCCCCATCCCTGCCCACTAAACAAACCTTCAACGCCACACAACCAGGGGCTACATATTCTGGGTGTACACATACAATACATCAACCCCAGGTCTGAGTTTCTTCACATTTTCTATGTGTGTGTGAGAACACTTTGGCCACGCAGTTATGATAAGAGTGGTTAGTATTTCAACTGCCGTTTGTGCCTTCATGCAAGAGTCCATGGCTTCACTGTGATTAGAGTAACAGCACCAAGCACTGCCAACAGGGAAAAGGGGGGAAAAAAAAGTTCATTCATGAATTCTTCTATTTCTGCCTGGTTGAGGTTAGACATGTCATGAGGATGACTCCGGCCCTTGCACAAACAAACATCTGCACTACTGGAAGTACAGCTTCCTTTAAGCGACTGACTTACAGAACTGCCAAGAGCTCTCGGCCAGGCAGCAATGTTTAATTTCATTTCTCCATTTGTATTTTTAATCTTGGAAACAAAAACAGAAATGTAAAGTGCGCCGACAGAAGAAAACAACCCCACAATTCTAGAAAGCTCTGCTATTTTCCTGCCAGGCCAAAACACCTGCTCCTGCTAATGACAGCTTTATGCTTATATACACCTGCCATCCAGAAGGGCTCCAGAGCACTTTGCAGCCTGATTTATATGTACACAAATCATTAAAACCACCAAAATTAAGCCACTGCTGGGGTGAGATGTAGCAACTGTTTAACTGCACGCAGCCATGCTGTTCAACTACTCAGGACATGAACCAAGAGACACCACAGCCAACCAAAGCTACAGGGGGAATGTGAGGTAGAGAGAACATCATTGCCCAGTCTGGATTTTGGCCAGTCATTACTTAAAATACTTGCATGTGGAAAGTCCTAGGATCTTTAAAGAACACATGCGGTGCAACCTTCAGTTTTATAAGTGACCCAAAAGACAAACAATATATATTTCCTAGGTCTAAAATTCTCCTTTAGCAGTCCCTCCCTGCAGTAATTATTGTTTATGCCTTAACTTCAGAAGCTCACATTATCAGACATCAGTTTTGGAAACATCCTGTGGTTGAAGCACTTGATCTTGCAGAGCCAGCAAACTGATAGCGTCTGGCAATAAATGTGGATGATGAAGAAAACAAAAAAAATCCTTTACAAAACACACACACAAGTGGATCAGTTCGCCCCACAAGCACCCCCAGCGAAAAGAACTGCATTTCTCAACTGATCTCAAAACAGCTTCGAAAACCAAAAGAGTAACGGAGCTGACACACTGGCAAGCCAGGAGGGGAAGATAGCACTGCTTTCTACAACCCTCTTACCACGGACAATGCCAAATTAACAGCTGCAAAGTCAATGAAGTGGAATGAAATAGGTGTCACCGCACATACCGAGAAGGCAAAAAGGCATTGGGGAACAGGTTAAAAAGATTAGGAAACCTGACATCCAAAACACGCCAAGATACATTTAACAGTTTGGGCATTTGGGCACAAATTTGCAGTCTCAAATATGCAGAACATGCAGAGTAACATTTTGGAAATGGAAATGTGTTCGGTACATAATCTCATCATAATACTATCAGCAAACCATCAGAGATAATAATCTGTTTCTCTAAAGTAATTTAAAAAAAAAAAACAAACACAAAACAACATCAGACCAGGAGATCAGGGCATCTTTTACTAAGACCTCCTCCGGAGGTCTCCTTACTTGAAACTAGCTTTATCATAATCCTAGAAACAATGAAAATTCCATTTTCAAGAGTAAATACAGACAAGCTTGAAATATATCATGACTGCTTTAAGGTTTCAGACACATCTGCCACTGAATCATCCTGGCAATACAATTCCATTTTCATACTTTTTAAAATAAGTGTTTCTCCCCCAGATTTTTGTACAGTGCTCCTCAAAATAAAAATTATTTTTTTTTAATGTTACAGGTAAGTGCAGAAAGAATTGTAACAACAGACAGTTAAAAAAAATTCAGCCTAAAAACATCACTCAAAACTAAAAACGTATCTCTGACGTAAAGAGTTTCTAGACTCAAAAATGGGAACGGGAAGCCTAATTTTGTGTTTCATTCCCCTGTTTTATCCAAACACAGCTCAATTCTCAAAATATTCTCAAATATTTTATCAGAATAAGGTAGCCTGGCTACACCAGAATTATCAAATAAGTTATTTTAGATAATGAGCGGAAAGGCATTTCTAACCGAAATAAACCAGAAAAGAAAAAAGTAAAACATCTTATCAAAACATTTTTATATCAAGCACCAGACAATTTGCTAAACCAAGCTGTATATCCAGCTGTTATATGTTCCCAGCCTTTTAAAACACGGATTAGCAACAGGTTTTCTACATTCTTAGAAATTTCTCAGTGCTGCGGAAGAACCAACAGCCTTTATCAAGGTTAAGATAACGTATTTCCATTTTCTTCCAGAAATAATTATGCTACACCTTTGCACCTTCAAGCAAGTTGCTGCAAAACCTCTAGAAAAATCCTGAGTCTGCAGAACCCCACGAGCTTCCCTACTGCTGGAGCACACAGATTCTGTTTTTGGTCCAAAAAAAATGACGGTATTATGGAAAGTACCTAACACTGCTCTCTCCTTTCCAAGAAACAACAGCAGAATACAAAGAAGCATACAAAGAAGCAGGTAAGTCTAGTACTTTATAGGAGCAATGCTGTAGTATTCGAAAACAAACACCCCCCGTTCCTCCCTAAAAAGATCAAACCCACTATTTTGGGAATAAAACATTTAAGAATGCAAAAAGCGTAACAGTGCACGTGACTCTGTTATTTCAGTTTTGCCACCCATTCAAGAATAAAGACTTCTTATAAAAATCAAATGTCATTAGTGGTACCACAGAAATGCAGAGAGTGCACAAACTCAAGGCTATTCTTCCTGCCTAGGACACTGGTACCAAGCGCAGTTCAGGCACAAACAAAATAGCACATTCTCTAGCAAGTCCCTGCAGGAGCACAGCATTGCTCGCAAAATACAGGCATATTTTTCACCTCAAGACAATTCTACCTTCTAACACAAAAAGAAAAATTAGAGACCTAGACATAAACCAAAACAATTTGCTACAGTTCAACCTTTAACGCTCTAAGTAGCATCTCCTTCAGTTGCTACCCTTATGATCATTTTCAAAGCAGTTGACACAGTTTTTGGTGAACACTCACACACATGTACACACCCAAAGAAAAGCCCTTACATGCGCATTTTCTTGAACTTGAGAGAAAGTCACACACACTCCTTATATGCTGTTTCCCATCAGGGTGAATGGGAAAATACCGGACTCTTTGAAGATATGCTGGTAAAGGACAGATCACCATGCGAGAGAGTCAATCTGCTGTCCTGGAGGGAACAGACACTTACCTCGTTTGTGAAGCCACCCTTCCTTCACTATCGCTACTTCATTCATAATGGCAGGAATGTCTCTTGAAAAACCAGTTTATGCCAAAAGATCACTCTGTTGAAATTCCTGAAGTCCCGCAGAAGGCTCCACAAAAGGGATGGGTTTTTTTTTTTTCCGTTTTTCTTCTTCTCAGCTGTTTCTAAAAGGATCAAAAGAAGAGTGCACCATCATTTTGAAGCATGTCACATATGTACAGTAAGGGATACAACAAGGAGTAGCTTTCATTGCTGGGTTGTTGGTTTGGGGGTATTGGTATTATTATTATTATTATTACAAATCCTAAATGAGGGCTTAGCTCTTCACAAGGATTTTTATATTTTGGCAGGTGGAGGTGCCAAAATACGTGCTTGCTAAAGCCCTGCTTCTTCACTGAGAAGGTTGATCACGGGCAGACTCACAACATCACCAGACTGTCTAGAATATAGGTGGATGCAAGACCTTGTCCAGTAGACCTCCAGTTCTCCAACACCTCGCTCTCCACAACGATAAAACTTCAGAGACTTCAAAGTCCAGTTTTAACTATTTCCTGGTAAGAAGACTTCCAGAACCTCTTCTGGAATGTTTCCTATAACAGCCTATCAACTAGCACACAGTGCATCTTAGAGATAAACCTCCAGCAGTAAAAATTCCCAATATACCGCTTCAGATTTTTCTACCTTCAGCATCATCCTGTGAATCCTGCTCAGATCTCCTCAACTCCCCAAAAAGTTTCTTCTCTACCTTTGATATTTATAACTCCTACCTCTCCTAGAGGTATACAAAGAATCTCATGTACCTGTTATCCTAAGTCAGCCGTTATAGCACCCCGATTAATTTTATTGCTCTTCCCTGAAAGAACCATAGTTTGCTGCTATCTTTCTCACAATGAAATACACGTACGTACAACTTATGATTTTTACCCCTCTGCTTTATGAGATGAAATCCCTATCTAAATAGCTCAAAATTGCCGTATCTTATTGAAATGTATCTAGCTCATGGCTGACTACCACAGAACGTTCTTCGCATTTCTCTCCCTCATTGAAAGTAATCTCTTCCCAAATGCATTAGCTTTTATTATTTTTCCAAATTGAATCTGATTATTTTTCTGCCTGTGGTACAAATGTTCCCTGTTTGTTTTTCTTTAATGAGTCCTGTGCTCTCCAAAGTGTCCATACCACCATTCATTTTGGTATTACTTGGGTGATCAAAAAATGTAATTGGTGGCAAACTCCCAGCAGTAAACAAGAAGTTTAATAAAACAAAGCCCAGCAGCATTTGTAGCCTGCCACCAAAGATCTGGCTTTTACTGGAGTTTCTCTCCAACCACCAAGACATCACATTCACACCTAACAAATATATACCGTCTCTGCATGCATTTGGCACGCGTGCATCAATTATCTCTGAACATGCAGGTGATAGCCATCCATCAGAAACTAGATTAAAAAGCAAATAATTCCCCATAACTCACCAAGACACAACCCTGGATGGAAGAAACAGGTGGCCAAAATGAATCCAGCCTGGGACTGAAACAGCAGCAGGGACAGAGGGCTCTGTACCACACATCACCAGTGCTCTGAAACAGGCAGCCTTCAAAGCAAGGAGGTCAAATCTGAACAAGTTCTATCGCTGCCAGCAGAAATTCATGGGGAGAAAACAGGTCACTCCCCTGACAGCCTGTCTATGAACTTTCACTGTTTATCACTATTCCTCAGATTTTCCAGTAGTACTTTATTTTCTAGTTTTTCCCCAGAAATAAGGCGGGGTGGGATTCTTTTTTCCAAATTATGAATCTGCCATATCTCACCAGTTATAATTATCAACACCAAGAAACAGGTAAGTCATTTGCCTGAGGGAGGGAAAACACACAAAAAATGACATTGGAACGAGAGACATATAAGAACTCCTTAATTTCAGAAACAAATACGAGAACACCATACGCTGCAGAATAAAGACCAGTAACCCAGAGTTACCTTGGAACAAACTCCTTTGGCTCCAGAGCAATTAGGATAGAACCTGACCAACATGGCAAGCTTTCGTTCTCCTTTCAAAACTATATGCACAATAGTCAAGCGAGCTAGACATAGTTGTTGATGTCAAGAGGAGACTAGACCTTGTTTATGCTTCGTTTAAGCATTGAGCAATTTGCAAAGTGTTGAACAAAACCCCTAAGACTATCACAGCTTACGTCTGGAAATGCAACACCCAGGCGTGAAAGTTAACACTTCTATCGTTCTGCAAGAACAGAATGCAGGGTCTGCACAGCCTACCTCTGTATTTTGAATTTAATGATTTAGACACACTGAACAATCAATACCCTTTTTGATAACTATACGTAAAAAAGGAAGCTACGAGCCAAACTAGTCTGTAAACCGGACAATCCTATTATTAAAAACAGAAAAAAGCGCTAAGGCCACAAATTCTGCAATCTGCAGCTAACTTAGTCCAGGTTTTTCTGCGTTAACGCTTGCCAAGATTACCACTTGGCAGCCTCCTGCCTGTCATCGGCTAAACTCTCATCTCATAATCTGAATTTGAAATGACAATACAGCCCAAAAAAAGCAGAACAACAAAGAAATCCAAAGTTCAGAGGAACTACTTTTTCTGCTCTGTGGGGTCCAGAAAGTTTGGACTGCCTTTTCCCTACAATTTCTACCCAAGACGCATTCCCTCCCCACCTGCTACAGCAGCCCTGCTATCAGGAATGTGTCTTTACCCGCCAGTCTTACTTCAAGGGGAGCGGGGTGGTGAAGGGGGTAGGAGGTATTATAAAGGAGGTGTGCACAGAAGGTTGGGTAGCACGGCACAATGAAGCAGGCTAACACTAAACATTCCCTGACAGCAACCTGCAGCACAGGCTCCACCTCGGGCCTTCAATCAGCTATCCCAGAGCACTTATAAAATAAGGGGGAACTAAAGTTAATTTTTCTTCACATTGTGACGTGCTGGGAATCCCTTCTCACTATCCAACAAGATGCCCACAGACACAGCTCCAACAGGAGCAAACCCACTCTATACGGCGTATTTTAAAACACACATTCAAGCTGTGCCTAATATATCTATTTTAGTAAAAGACGCTATTGAAGACAGTGGCAGCAAGTAAGAGTAATTTCTCAGAATAGAAAAGCCAGTTAACTACAGGTCAATGTGCTACTGAAGATGCGTAAACCAGAGAAAGTTCCTTTTCCAGAAAATCCTTAGAGTGGGGGGGAGGGAAGGAATGATTATAGTCCTCATTTATGGCCATCTAGGAATGGTTCCCAGTGAACAGAGGGCATCTGAGGTAAGTATGACCTGGCTGCTCCAGCCTGTGTCTGCACATGACTGAATACTGTCAAAAGCTAAACAACTCCATCTTTCTCTTAGCCTTCTGTTTGCTTGTTTTTCAGTATGCATCTCTGTAATACCTTTTTCAATACCAAAGTATTCCTCACATGGCTGAAGTGCAGCAAATAATGAATGGCATGACATTAGCATCGTATCACGGTGACGCATATATTAATTCCTTAAAGGTTATTAACTTCTTCATAAATAATGAGATAACTCACTTCCCTAGGCACTGCAGCACCGAAAGCTGCTTTAAGGAGTCAATCAAACCACCCGTCCAACAGAAGGTGGAGCAGAACCGTCTTTTCCGTATTTGGGAGAGTCATGTTAGGGCTCCTTCTCTCATTCTCTTCCACTTATACTCATCTTCTTTGGTTTCTACAAGATCAAGAAATGAATCTGTCCTCCTTGCCCACTTCCCAAGACGAAATTTTACATTCGTTTCCACTCACACCCTAAAGCAGAGTGGAAAGAAAAGGAATTCTTCTGTAATGCTGAAGCTAAAACCGAAGCTTACAGGATGCAGTAGCATCGATGGTCATTACCTTGTCTGTGAGGGAGAGCAAACAAGAGACTGAAGGAGGATCAGACCCACCAACCTCAGTCCTGCCACCGCCTCGCCCAGCATGTTATACTGCGTCCAGGCTCCACTAGTTAGCCCAGACCAGAAACCAGGTTACAGCAAAGCGTGCTCCTGGACTAACACTCTGCCCATATGACACCACCTCTTACCGACGCCCACTGCCCTGGTGTGGCACAGCCCAGATGCTCCCAGGACACCCTGAGCCCTAATGTGCTATGGATTCTTATGTCTTCTTATAATGCATAAAAGCAGGACCAGGCAAAAAAGGATGCAGCTGCCCCTGGGCACATGACATTGTCACAAGAGCAGATGAGACCCACAGGAACCGGAGGGGTGTGCATTTAGGTCCGTTACGTGGGATAACATCATGAGCAAGAGCAACCTAAGCTTTCTTCCTGCAGTAGATCCCAGTGCAAGCTCACAGCCAAAAGCCAACTGCACCTGAACAACACAGACACAACAACATTGGGCTCCAGCCAACATTTCAAGTGAAGCGTACAGATAGGTGTCCCCACCGGGCTTTGACCAGTGAAGTACATCTCCTGCATTATGCAAATCCTGCCTTGGGTGTTTTGTGGGAGCGGCAGCGGTTCCAAGGCGCTCAAGGCCCTCTGAGCACACAGTAGTGGCTTCGCACCATGACCCAGTTACCAAATCTGGGCAGAGAGCTTTCCAGAAAGCTTAGAAGGACCAGGTTGTTCAGCATCTTAGCTTACTTTACAAAAATGTAATGTGGGCCTTGAGTTAGGTGTGGTCACTAGTATTTGCTACTATATGTTCTGCATCAAATGACACCACATCTAAACTGGTATTTCATGGCAGCACGTGCAGCTTACCACAAGGTTCAGAAAGGCTCCTCTGATACTAAGGGCTATAGAGAAAATGGTAAGTGGAAAAGAAAATGAAAATGCCTAAAGCCACATCCACTTTTCTTTCAATCTGTCAGCCTGATCTAGGTTTACAAAACTGTAACTCAAAATGCTTGTGCCTTCATGCCTTTGCTGATCAATAGACATCAACAGAGGTTAATATTGTTCAGGTGAGGGGCCAGAGTTACGACATCCAGCTGTCCAAGCTGCAACTACAACTATAGTTTGATAGGACAAACTAAGCTGCCTGTTTCAAAACTAACTGATGGCAGAAAAGAGCCTTCTTCATACCCTCTCTGTCAAAGACACAGCCCAGACAAAATCCTCTTTATGTTCCCAAAAAAGAACAAGCCCTTTTACAGTTTATGCTCATATAATTTAAGAACTATGCTGCTCAGAACTTCTGTACGAGTTTGAGATGCATTTAATCAAATTCCTTTTTTTTTTTAAGTCTTTATAACAGAAGTTTTGTTCTGTCCCAAAACAAATCAAGTCAGTCGTGAACCTATTTAATTCTTAATGTAATCACTTACAGGACATTTTTACAAGCCAGCAAGTGAATGCTGGAGCTACAAGTTACTGTGGACATTGGATCAATTCTTAAATTTGATTTACCACTGCTGCACACCAAAAACAGTTCTATAAACATCGCACACAACAAAACCCCTCCTATTTAAAAAATCAAAGGTAGTTCCACAGTGTCGTTAAATCTGTTAACTCAGACAAATGTTGTGGCTGTCATCAGGAAATTAACTACTACATAAAAGTAATTACTAGTCATGCAGTATGTCAAATTTATTTACCTGTAAACAAATATTCTTCTGAATTAAGTGTTAGTAACTCCCCTTTATAACTGTATTTTGAAATGTACATCCCTCCTGTGGTATAAATAAAACAAACAAGAGCAAATCAGGGATTTGCTGCTTCTATGTTAGAGGTAGGATGAAAACAAAGCAAGAAGAAAAACAGTTAAATACTTTCCCCAGGCGAGCGGGAGGAGGCAGGGGGGGATACCAATATGGTGCAAGCTGCATTAGCATCAGTAGCGTACTATCAGTAAAATGTATAAAAAGTCACAGTACGTTCATATACTTGATTATAATTCTGTGTTTTACAAAGGAACAGAAGTAAAAGTCCCAGAAGTCTCCAAGAACATTTCAGCAACTGCAGAATTTCACCGGAGG
>VZSF01004158.1:139286-170391 GCA_013398295.1 Chionis minor
CGCCAGGTGATGTGGCCTCCCCTGACTCGGCCCCGCGGGAAGCCGTCGGCGTTAGGAACCCACTGCTCGGAGTGTGGGCGATTTACCCCAAAAAACGAGGCCCGACCCCCCGCCGCAGGGGAGAGGCCTGCGCCGCCCCTGGCATTTCACCCTCCGGACAGGGCCAAGCCCCTTGTAAGGCTCTTGGGGTGCCACCAGCAAGCCTCCGTGAAAGCCTGGGGTGCCAGCAAGCTCTCCCCGCGCCCAAAGCTCTCTATTGTGCCCACAAAATACCGATTGGTGAAAAAATGAGGTGTGACGGTACCATGGAGGGTATTTTGGTACCCCTTTACCGCAGCAGGGAGGCCGCAGGGCGCGGAAAGGTTGAGCCACTGGCCCCGGGGACTCCACGGTGGCCACGGGGCCGGGGCGGTGGGGCCAGATGCCGTGCTTGAGGCCATCCCGCTCTCGGAGCAGGAACGGCTCAAAACATCACAAATTACTTCAAGTATTGCTTACGGCAGGGCAATATTTTGTAAGACTTAAGAGCCGTTCTCCTCTGAAAAATGATGTTGTGGAAATGCCTTGACAGATTTATTATTTCTCTGCGCTTCCAGTATCAAAATTTGCCCTCTTCGGTCATTAAGGGATTTTGTTTATTTTCTAATTGACAGTGCCATAAACACTAACTGGGCTGTAAGAACTGATTGGATTTCTTCAGAAACGTATGATCACTGATTATCGCATTTCTGCAATTTTCTGCTAGCTGGAATTTAGGAAATAGCACATCTTCCTGCAGCTCTGCACTGTTAGCAACGTAAAGGTGCAGAAAATGCATTTACAGCAGTAAAGCTAGGGAATACGACTCTGCCTTTACACGGGTAGAAAAACAATTTGACAGGCTTTTCTACCACATCATTTGAATGATTGTACGCGTTTAGTGAAATTTACTTTCTTCTTCCATTTTGATCGACTAGGTCTGTCAAATCCTATCTGTCACGAGGGTTCCTGAGCACCAAATGGATCGCTGGATTTTGGGCACACCAGTGTGCTAGAGGAGCCAGTGGTGAGACAGAGGAGGAAAGGCTTCACTCTTCTTCATGGTGGAGGGAGAAAGAGCAGGACCTCCTTTCCCACCAAGGAACAGACCATTTCTTCCTGGCAGAGCTGCTACGCCAGTGTGGTATTTTCCATGGCTCTCCTTTGGCTTTACTGGGGCATATTTCAGCACAGTTTTAAAAATGTACCATTCGGGCAACCTAGCGGAATAAGCAGACCCCATGGCACAGGCTCAGTTACCTAGTTTAGGGTGAGATCCTCATCTGCTGCAGTCAGTGGAAAGATTTCTGTTGATAACAGGGCAGAATGAAATGGCTGTGAGACTTTTCTAAGATGCAAAGGTAACGGAAAGGAAGAATCTGGGTTTGCGATCACATTTCAGCCTACCGTGCATTACGTTCAGAATATTTAGCGTAGATTAAAATGTAGGTAGGCATTAAAGATATATTTAAAATTAAATTAATCATCAGTGTGCAAAGCTTGCGCGCTCAGAGAACATGTATAGAACTTTAAAAAAAAAAAACAAAAAAAGAAGAAAATTCATTTATGAACTAATTTTGAGTCTTCAGACTGCAGTTACACTTAGCAATAAAGAGCGTGTGTAAGCACAGGAGTTCACTGGCTGTAAGACACTTCTGTCCAGGCAGGGGGATCTCTGGTAATAGATCTGGTTCCAGGAGAGCTTTCTTGCCTTCCTGCCAAACCCTGTACTGATTGATAAGCTCCCAGGCTGCATGGTGAGCAAGGTCACTAGGACTTCCCCCTGCAAACGAAGCGGCGGCTTAAAAAATAAGGTCATACAGTAAACAGTTTTCTGTCCTGATGAGAAGAAAATAAACCTCCGTTGTTTGCTAGAAAGGAAGTACAATTAAAAAAAACCCAAATTTCAACATGAACAGATTGTTTAGATTTGCTGACTGTTGATTTACCACGATGAAAGACAGGCCCAAACTAGAAACTTTGGATCCTGGTCTGGATCTGCCATTGCCCAAATTTGAGGGGGAAGTGTGATTCGGCTTTTGGAGTGAGGGCTTATCTCTCAAACACAGCAAAGTACTGTGGATAAAAATACCCAGGTAAAGTAGGAAGTGCCTGGTCTGCAACAACAAGAGTGACTTTGTATCAACAATGAACAAAAGCAGCTTTTTTTCTTCCTTTGAGAACAATGAAATCACTCAAGAATTGTTACAAATGCAAACAATGTGGGTTTTATCACTCAGTTATCATCAGTGGGATTATAGTCTATAAACCCTAATTTTCAGGGAAGTCCCTAGATTTCCCTGAGCGCTTCCTCAAATTTCACATCAGTTGACTCGAGTTTATTAAGTGCTTCAGGATAAGGTGCATCAACTGTTCCTTGGTATTGCATTACTTGAAAATACTGAACGTAGGGTTTAGTGGCAAAGAATGGCTGATTGCTAGACTTTATTGATCCCACACCAGAAGAGCAGGCACTCCTGTTCTCATCCGTTTTTAACACATATATGGATAACATATATTTTGATGTAACTTTTTAAAGTTATTTTAAAACATTGAAATTGTGCAGCTTTGGATAAAAATATTTTGGGGTTTTTTTTTTATCCAGTTGGGCATAAGAAGAAAGACTAGCATAGTAAGATGTGAGTTAAGCCCCAATAGAACAAATTCTGTTCCACGACTGCAGGTAATGAGAGCACCCTTATGGGCCAACAGTGAATTTGTTCTTCCCTTTTTAAAAGGTGGGCTGTACTCAACGGAAGAGACTATGTGACATCCTGTTAGAATTGCAGGGCTAGTAGCTCAGTCTAGGCATTAACAGCTTTTAAGCAAATAACTCGGGTTTGGTCTCAGATGAAAATCTAGCTCAATAAAAATACAAATTCAAAGTGGTTTTCATGGTGCCAAATATAATAAACGTAGTTGTGCTTCTAAAATTGCAGTAATCAGATGTTTGAAGGTGTATTTTTCAATAGCAAAACAATAGCAGGCTATCTGGAAAAAAAAAATAAATATACCGGAACGTAGTTTTGCTTTTAAGTATTTCATTTTGTGAATAAATGCATGCATGATTTTTTTTTTTGTACTTCTCCGATGAATTTCCTGCGAGGCTAAGTGTCAGCTAAGGAGCGGCGAGCTGAACGATGCCTGTTTGCTGAAGCATTTTTGGGAGCTCTTCCTGATGGCTCGCCAGAAGCCCTGGGAGGGGTCAGACAGGAGGCCTAGGTTTGGTTTCCAGCTTCTGTTCCTGGTCGCCTGGGTGCTAAAGCTGGACAGCCCTGGGATGGCAGTGTGCTTTCTCCAGCTGCAGTGGGAGGAAGAAGGTGCGCTTCACAGTCCAGCAAAGACCTTTTCTGTCTGGGTCACCAACACTGGTGACAAACTGCAAACTGAGAACAGTACAGTCCCCTTCACCAGGAATAACCGTAGCCATGACATGGGGCAGCAAACACGCTACGGGGAATTTGGTATGTAAACAGGAACCAAATTGGTTTGCATAGAAAATGCGCTACTTAGATATAGGACATACGAAAATAGCAAATATATCAGTTCTGTCCCATACACCACCACAGTTGCTTCTGTTATTACAGTAATAACCACAAGTTCCAGTCTGGACCAGGCACCGTTAGGCACCGTAGAGACACATCAGAAGACAGCCTTTGATCTGAAGGGACTGAAATCTGCTTCAAACCACTGCTTTTACCCCTTGCTTATAAAGTAACATTTCACGAGTTCTTAGTTCTGGGAAGACAGCTGAAAATGCTGAAATTCCAATGATCTGTGTGAGGAAACACCACGATTTTAACCATAGCCAGAAAGGCAAATCCTCTGGGACTGAAATACTGAAGTTACATACACATATTAAAACAAAAGTAAAAACTTTCAGGTTCCTGTTGCATTCCCAGCTCTCACACACCTGATGCTGATTATGGTCTTCACCTAAAATTACAGAGTTAAGCCCCATGTGGGCATATTAGCTTGGGTGCAGTTTCAGTGGTTGATTACCCCTGCAGATCCCCACGTGGAAATGCAGAAGGAGCACGAGCCGCGCTGCTGGACATGGGCAGGGGCACGGCGATGGGTTCTTGGAGCACTGGTTCTGGCTGCAGGTGAAAGCCAGTGCGGAGCAGTCAGTCTTCCTCATGACACCTGCAGTTTGCTTGAGATGAAGACCTGTAATCGAGCCATTAAGGTTTTAGGAGTTGTGATGACAGGGGCTTCCAAATTCTTTTAAATGCATATGACATTTATCCAGTGGACTGGCAAGTTTTTTTATCATTTGTATATTGATACGAGAAGATAAGGGATTGCTTTTCATTTCTTCAGTGCATTTTTAATGGCATCTGCATGCACACAAAAAGTCTGCTACCTTTTTAATTACCTCCTTAAAATTGTATAGCCTGGAGACTTTGAAGAGCAGAAGTGACCATTTCAGCATCATTCTGGTCTGACCCTCTGGCTACTGCAGCCATAAAACTTCCGTTAGTGATGTCTGCATCTGTATTCACACCTCATAGGTAAAAGAGATGACACTGCCATGAATAAAAGCAGGAAAAGAGAGGAAAGATAAATTCCTATCTTTGGTGCTGTCTTTACTTCAGAGCCCTGCTGTGTCCTCGTTTCTGCAGTCATGCCGATCAGACAGCAACCAAAAAGCAATGGTTTATGGAGCAACAAGACAGAGGAGCTTCTGCTTTATTTATAAGAAGCAGTCCTATGAAAGGAGAGCCCCCGTTATAATTTATATACGGTATAAATATTAATATATAAAAATAAATAGGTATTTTTTAAAAATATATGTATATAACTTTCTTTTCCTGTTAGAGCATCTCCTGTAGTTCTTTGGTGTCTAATCAGGTTTGAGCTCATACTTCCACTTGCCCTCAGTGAAATCACAAAGGTTTCCTTTTCTGCCTGACTTTATATTGTTAGAAAAATTCCTTTTCTAAAGAATTTTTTTTTCCTAAAACTAGTGCTTTTACTGGCCTTTGGCTACATCTACACCGGTTTTGTTAGCTGTGCCTCCAGGTAGGTTTGTGGCTGTTGTACCCAGTGGCCAGAGCGAATTATGTCCATCCTGCCTGGAGGTGCAGGGTTTCTCTCCAAGTCCGAACCCTCTTCCTCTCCCCCTGGCCTGAAATTTCCTGTGGGCAACAAGCCGAGATGCGCTCGGTCTGTGTGAGCGGCGGTGGCCCTAGAGGGGTGGTTTTCTGGAGCGATTCAGCTGGTGTTGAGGACCCCGTCTCCCCACCAGAGGTGTTTCAGTGCAGTGGGGGTGCTTCGGGCTAGCTGTAACGGGGTCCCTTGGACCGCATGCCTCGCGGTGGCCAGAGTTCACGGGAACTGGTCTGGGGGACATCACTGCTTTAGGTTCACTGGAAAGGAGCCCAGTTCATGCACTCGCAGACTGGTCTGTGACACAAGCCGAAGCACAGTACATTGGTGTGATCAGGAGATTTGCATCAAAATCACACCTGTGGTTCAAACACGCTAATGTAGACACAGGCATTGAAAACGTTGCTGCCATGTGAGCTGATGGTATCCAGAAGTTAAGAAGCTATTAGGAAGAAGTTATTTAAGAAGGTGTTAGGAATAAGAATCAGGCATATGCACACACACTGCAAAATTCAGGCTAAAAAACCCCTGCCTGCATGCTGATACAGCAAGTACCTATTTGGTTGCCCTCCCCACCCCACCTCTCACCATACACAGTGCATAATACCAGTTTTGGACATGGAGTCTGCAAACATCAGCTGTCTGCTGAACTTCCCATCCCAGCCTTGAACATTATGGCTCACACATGAAGCTGGGTCCGCTGAGAGCCTCCGCAAAACAGGACCATCCCTTTGGGGCTGCGTGGGACAGGACCTACCTCTTGGCATGTCCGTGTCCAGTGCCGAGCACAGTCTCTGCAGGACCGTCTTGCTGCTCATCTAACGTACATGCTAAATATTAAAATAATAAAGGCAACTGGGAAAGAAAGCAACCTGTTGACCCGCCTTGCTGTCTTTGCTGCCCTCAGCCTTTGTCGTCTGCATTCGGCTGGACAACTAGCTGCTGCTCGGCCAGATACTCCTTGCCAGCCTGGAGGGAATCAGGCCCACTTTGTTTTTCTGCCACATCCAGGCTGACTCTTGCACAGCGTTCCCGCTGCAGCCCCTGAGCCTGCCAGGACAGGCTGGAAGTTGTAGAAAATGATGTCACCAAATGGGCAGGGCTTCTTCGCCAGCGATAACATCTCAGCAGATGTCCTCCAAATGTGCTCGCGGTTCTTCCCATTGTAGCATCTTTATTTTCCATTTACCTTTCACCGTCCCACCCAGTTAGTGAAGAGGCTACACTTTGCTAAAGACTACTTAGATGAAAAAATGGAGAACAGCTTTGCTGCAGTTGTTTTAAGTGTTTTTGATTTATTCTTGGGCAGGAAAACTTTGCAGTTCAGTAAAACACCAGTACTCAGATACTTCAAAGCATGTAAGTCCAAGACTCCCACTGAAAAAAGTTTATGATTTTCCCTCACTCGCTTACCCTCTTCCAAAATAAAACAAACAATCAACAAAATTGCTACACTGCATACCTTACACAGGCACCCCTGTGATCCCATTAGCTATAATCTGCTCCACATAAATCCTGCAGGTTTCACTTCCACCTACTGCATCTCCTCCCTATTTAGAGAATCAGATCTACCCCAGGGTATCCTTCTGGACGTGTAGAGTTCCACTGAAATCAGCGGGGATCTGTTTAAGGACATGCCTGCAGAGAGTATCTGTTATTCTATATTTACACAGTACCCAGCATAATAGGACATGAAACCTGATTAAAGCCTCCAAATGCTACTGCCATGGAAATCAGTCTTGTTATTGACTGATGACTCAACATGTCTGAATTTAGATGGAAGAGGGCTACTTTCAATTCCCAATTCTTTTATAGACTCTCTGCATAACGCAGCCAAGTCATTTAATCTCCATACCTCAGACACTCCTGTATTTAATGCAGAGAAAGTCAATCATTGATTAATTCCCTTCCCCCAGCCCCTTCTCTGGTTTTTGATGATTGGGTCCTTGGGGCAGACGTTGCCTCTTGCGAGCTGCCAGGACACCGCACAGCACCAGGGAGCTCTGGCAACCCTATAAATGATAAAATAACAATCATGTTCAGTAGCACAGAAGCAGCTGTGATTGCCCTAATATTTGTCCTCATAGAGTCATTTTTAAATTGAAAGCACACCTGGGACGACTCAGTTCCAGAAGAGATTCAACCTGATCCTGGGATGATGACAACCCCGGAGTAACCTGAGCTACAGCATTGCCTTTAACAAAGCAAGAAAAGGTAAAACGAAGAGAGTCACAGAATTTTTTACAAAATTTAAAGCAATATGGGTGGATTCAAACCTTAAATAAAATACAAGCGGCCACACAGCTTTTCCTCTTCATGAGAGCAGATGTGCAGAGCTATTATTATAATTTGCAAACAATGTTACCCCCCTTATGTGTGTCATTGGAGCTTTTTTATGACATGGCTTCAGCTAGACAGTTTCTTACATAACACTGTTATTCTGATTTTATTTCAGATGTAGCTGTTAGGTGATGGTTTTCCATGTATAGGTTCTATTAATAAAGAGCCACCAGTTACATAGCTAGTTATCTCTCAAAAAATTAGCATTTTGAAATTGTGGAGATATTTCCTAGGTTAGAATATGTGCCAGAAGTTAAGCCCAGAAGCAAGCACAGATCCCTGCAGGTACGCCGTATAACTTGCACGGGCGACCGTTATTAATACAAATCACTTCAATTAAAATTGGCGCATGAGCTAATTAATAGTATGTTGATTGATAAACAAGACCACGCTTATTTTATTCAGGCTTTTGTTAATTACCTGCCTGTCGTTGCAGCTGACCGGTGAGGACACGCTCCTGCTCTAGGAACGTGGTGGGTTTTGTGTGCATTCCAGTTTACCAGTGTTTGGCTGTACCTTGCAAATAGCAGTATTTTTGAGCCCGTTTTTTTGTATACCTGCAGGTTTTGTGTCTACCTGCATCACAGCTGGGCTACAGTACTCATCAGTTCACGCACAATAAGGTACGTTATCTGCCGTATGATGCTACAGTAAATTCGCACGTTATTTGCTGACCACAGATTATTTTTTTTTCTCCTCTCCCCTATTTCCCCCCGCCTCAGCTGAGAGCACTGGCAGCCTCCACAGCGCTCTGTGACAGCGCGCACACTGCGACACTGTTGCAGGGGTTCCCTACGGCAGAGCCTTCCCAGTGCCATTGATCAAGCCACGAGCACTAGTTAAGTAATGCAAGGTTGCTCTGATTCCCTGACTCATCTCCTGCTCCCCCTGGAAATCCTAAACCTGGTGCTGGAAACCAAACTGCAGTCCTCTGACTGCAGCAGGACAAAGTAACTTTGATTGCTCAGTCGCCACATTGACCCACACGGCTCAAATTTCTGTTTATTGTTAGCAATAGTCGAAAATGCTCATTGTAATCTTATCACGGTCGAGGTACTAACTGCACATTCCCTGGAAATGCATTCAGCCTGGCTTTCTGCTCGGGGCTCAGATTCCCCAAATCGCTATTTGTGTAATGTTTACAAAAGCACATTTCATTTTAAGTAGCCTTGAATTATTATATTCTTTGGGTCCTTTTTTTTTTTTTTTTTTTACGCATATGTCATCTTAGAGCTAATCAGCATTCTGCTCTTGCATTTGCAACTGCTGAGAAAGTCAGATCTTAAAAAGCCATAACTCCCTGACAATTTCTGCCCATCAATCGCTCGTACAAGCTGTTTGGGCATAGCGAGTAGCGTGGGGGAAAACTAAGATCAAGTTATTCTCAGGTACAAATTAAATCTATTGCTTTGTAACCGCCGACACATCTCCTTGCTCTGCATGATGAAATCCTCCTCATTATGTACTGCATGCTTTTACGAACGCTGCTGTCCTTCTGAACATGATATATGTTTCTCCAATAGAAATCTATGTTTTGTTGCAGCGGCATCACTATGTAACACTTCTGATAGCGTTAGCTATGAGTCCCAGTGGTTTAGACGCAAACCTTTTGTTCTGGTCCGTGATGTGGCATGGAATGTGTTTGACGTGTGCCTGACTGCAGAGGCAAACGGAAGAATAGAAACACTTGCGTCCTACAGTTTGTTCCTAGAATTGATCTTGACCAGTCAGCATAAAATGCATCGTGTCCACGCCATTGCCATAATGCTCTTTCATTAGGAAAAATGATCCCTCTCGGACACAGGGCAAACAGGAGCTGTGTGGGGATGCCTCTGCCACCCTTTCAAACTGGCTAGTAGATAAAAGCTTGCAATTCAAAGCAAACTATGCAAACACATCAATGTAAATGAAGATGAAGGAAGAGGAGACTCACGTCAGAGAAGACACAAATGAAAAGGCATGTGACCAGTTTAAAATCCGAATGAGCTTCTGTTAAAAGAGCTCTCTTTGCTGACCTTCTTTCCTGCCATGTGACCAAATTCTTCAATCAGGCACTGTAAAGTAAAGGAATACTAAAATTGCCTTTATTTTCATTTCAGATCTTGCCCCGTTAGCATGTACTTGCTGTATTCATTTACTGCCCAAACAATCTCACTTTCTGTTGAAGTCAAAGAGAGTTTTTCTTGTAACCTCTCTCCTGGCTCTGCTCCGGGCTGCAGCGGTGGTGCCTGCGACCTTTTACAATCCCAAAAGCCTGGGGCCAGCCAGCTCCCTGCCACTATTGGGCCCATCTGGGAAGGGAGCAAGCCATTTTAAAGCCAGCAAGTGGCTATGGAAGAAAGCTGGTGTTTCTGCAAGGTCTTGAGCTGAAGGACAACTCTCCCTGAAAACAGCCAGCCCCGGGGTGAGCAGGGGGACCTTCTCTTTGGAGTCTGTGTCTAACCAACTCAGATGTCCTAAAACAGGCGTGGAGGGGTACCGAGGTGGATACCTGCATCTATGCAATGTCTTTAATTTATCAAAATCCTTGCAGAATCACAGACCCGGACCTGGAGGCAACATTCACTCGGTTGCACCTGGTGCCAAACGCAGCAAAATGGTAACTCCTTCTTCTCCATCCCCCCTCACTTAGACTTCCAAGGATCACAAAAGAATTTCTGACGTGCTCCAACATTGAACAAAGCAATCTCTGATCTTAAGGGGGAAAAAAAAATTGGGTTCAGTTTAATACAGGCAACTGGCAAAGATTCAAATTGCATCTTATTTTAGCCAAAGCAGTTCACCAATCCTGCGGAGAGATGTGAATTTTCAGCTCTAGTCAAATGCCTAATTATTCATTTCTCCTTATCTTGCTTTTAAAATCTTGCCAAGGCTGCACCCATCCCTGTATCTGTAGGCATCTGAATACCACTCAAGAGGCATCTGAAGCCTTTGACGGAAGGCCTGTTTTCAAGTCACCAGTAACCTCTCAGAAACCCCTGCAGGTGACAGTGTGCTGACAAAGCGCACCTTGCCTTGGAACGATGCTGCCTCTTACCTGTAGAGGTACCACTCCATCCACCATACCTGAAAGGATCTCTGGGACTGTCAGCCTGGTCTTGCTAGACAGGAGCATGCCCTTTTCTAGGGGATGTTTAAGCAGAGCTTCTGTGTGTGACAAATAATACCATTTTTTTTGCTCTAGGGAGAGCCCAAGATTGAATCCTCAATCGGTTACTGACTACACAGTTAGGGCTTCCTCAAACTGCTGAGTCTAAAATGACAGTGAACAGGAAAGAGGGTAAAACGGGCAGGTTGTACAGCATAAAATTAGACTTTTCAAAAATTCCAGTTTAGTTTTCCTCCCAAATATGTTCCCCACCCAGCTTCCTCATCTTCCATTCCCTCCCCACCCATGTTTTCTGCAAAGATCCCTTTCGGAGATGCACTGTACACTTGTTTTCTTCAGAGCTTCATTTCAGTCCCACTGAAGTCCACGTCAGCCCTGAAGAAGGACGTGAGAGGATCATGTCTGAGCTCCAGAGCAAGGACGCTTAGGCTTCTGGCAGGGCATCGTTTATAAAGTCAGAACAGATGTTTTTTTATGTGCCACTTGCAATTAGAGGAGTGACCTGAGTGATGGATAACTCCTGTGCAGGCGTTCCACAGGGGCTGGTTTCACCCAGGTAAAGGTTATCCCCACTGGGAGAGACTGATGGCATCTGGTACAGCCTGGGAGAAGCACTATACAAGCCACTGGTCTAGTTTCCTAGCATATCATAAAAGAGGACGCTATGGTTTCCTGTATAATCTCCCACTTTTAGACCTGCTTATAAAAGTGATTATTTTTCACTAGTTTTGACATCAAAAATGGCCACCTGCAACTCTGGAGTACGGGACATGCTGAAAGTGAAATTTATTTCAGTTCCCTCTCTTTTACCGGCGGCTTTGTGCATGGGCCTCAGGTTGGGGTGAGGAAAGTTTAAATGAAGTTTCAGATTGGCTAATGCAGAACCAAAGTGACTTTTTTAACCTTACAGACCTTTCTAAAACGCAGCATTTTGTGTGATCCGTGGAGAGCGCATGACACCAAAGCCCCTCTCTGAAGAGCTTGGCTGTGTTTCTCTTACACTTTAGACATAGCAGGCATCGGTGGCATTGATACATAATTTAGTCACCACCTTCAGGGTACGTTAAATTAGCAAATTCTCTAATTTGCTAGGAATTCACAAAGATGAACTGATGATTAAATAGGTGAAGAACCCAAATGGAACAGTTCGTTGCTAATTTAAATGCCATCTCTGTCTAGACCATTCTCCTTGTTACATTCTAATTGACCTAATTATTTCCAAAAACACTCTTATTGTCATTTCTTTTGCATTTAGATGGTTCTGTATGGGGGCTGGACGTGGGAGGACGGGGCTATTCTGGCGTATTCCAACAGTAGAGTATTTTCAGCAGCGACTGGTTACGAAGCTGCAGAACTTCACGTAGACCCGGGGAGAAGATTGTGGGTTACCTGCTTGAACTCTGCCGCCGTACAACCACATCCACTTTTACCACGTCTTAACAATGAATGCATCTCCAAAAAGGTCTTCTCGTTTTCAGCAGAGTTTCAATATTAGTGCTCAGACATTCAATCGAGGTACTGCTGTTTGACAGGCTAGCGCGTGTGAGCCCAACTGAGCTGGGCAACTGTTGTAAGCGTGTGCGCTCTTCGCCTCTTGTAAAGGCAGTGGAATGGCACTTCTTGTGGTGGGGAAAGCAAAACTGAAGTAGCACACAGTTGCTGTAGGGAGCTATTGTTATTGCTTGTAGGAGCAAGTACCCACAGGGTTACCATATCTCAGCTGACATGAGGTAGCTTGTTCACTCACAGCAACTGGATCGTGCATGTGAGCCCTGCAGAGACCCAGGTTTCCATCAAATAACAGTATTATCTTTAAGATATAGTAGAAGTAACATCAGGTGTAGGATGAAGGAAAACTAAATTGTAAAATAAATTTCTAGTCCTCTGGAACCTCTGTTTTCAATATCAGGAAAAAAACCCCAGAGTGCTTGTAGATATTGCTCATGTAGAATCCACTGTGGTCACTGGTAAGCTGTTGTACCTGTCCATCAGCTGCCCTAAAAACATGCTTTACACATTCAGACTGAACTGAAAAAGTTTCACCCTCCAATTCCTGGTCCTGATTTACCTTTGGGTGTTGGATGTTCACCAAAAGTTACGTACAATCATTGGTGGAGCCAGAATGGCTGTAATTACGTTTAACTCTTCTAGGCTGCACCAGCAGATATCAACATGCGTGACCAAAGCAGTCTCTCGGTTCCCTCATTTAGGGAGAGAAGCTGAGGTGAGGGAAGGAAAAGTGACTTGCCCAGAGTCACACACAAAATCAGTGATGGTGCAAGTAGGGGAACCTGGATGGCCTGGTTCAAGGATCGTCTCACCAGGCAGGAACATTTTAACCAAAGTTCATGCTAACTTTAGCCTGTCCTTCACTGATTTTAGCTGAATTACCCCTGGCTCAGGTCTGGTGGCTGCAAGAAGAAAATGACGTTTAAGATGCATAAAACCACATTTTGTTATCCCTGGTGGCTGCTGTGATTTTTCTCAGCTTTCTGTAGCTGGAGACGTGTCAGTCAGATGCCGTGCCAGATGTTTCCCACAAACTGTCACATAAATGAAATAGCTGGAGCGAGGTAGGAATGTACCCAATTGCCGACCGGCTGCCAGTGCCCGCTGACAGCATTTGTCAAACCATGGCTCTGCTCTCCTTCCAGTCAACCTCAGAAGACCTGGCCATCCAAGAGACCCAGAGCAGGTGGTGATGGCCGCAACAACTGGGGGAGACAACTTAAGTGGCCACCCTGGACCAGGCTGCCCCTTTCTCTTACTCCCAAACATTTGGGACCCCTTGGCGAGGGCTGGTGAGTGTGGGACTCTTAGTGGCAGTGCCGAAGACCTGGGCAGAAGGGCAGTTGCACAACCGTGGGCAAGAAATAGCCCAAAGTTTGTTGGTGTGAATGATCCTGCTCCAAAAACCTCCCAAAAACTTTCTTTTCCAAATCTGGAGTGCCAGGAGGGCGTTTCCTTCAGATGGGACTACACCTGGATCTGGGGCTTTTTAAGAGGTTTTCGGCTTACAGAGCACTGAATGTTTTCTGTTGCATCAGGCCATTAGAAATTTCTGTCATGTACTCATTTCTCAAATTAAGGGCATAAAAAGATGGTGCAAGCAGCCAAGTCTCACACAGATCCGGCATTGTACTGCCAAATCTTTACACATTGTCACTGACCGATGCAACAGGCAGCCAAAAGCAGCTCTCTAAATCCAGCAACCTCCTCCAGAGCTGGTGCATGATGCGCAGATGCAGAACGCCCCACCTCCCCCATGGACCACTGGCCAGAGGCTCCCCAGCCTGGCCCCCCATTTCTTGATCCCACCATGCTACACCAACAGCAAGGAAATGGGTCTTTTTTGTTTCCTCGGGATAGTCTCTCCCTTCCCACCCTTGGATCCCCCAATTCTTGTTGATTTCATCCAAGAAATAAACCCTTTATTATTGCAGAGATTATCATTGCAGAGATAAAAATCAGTGTAACACAGTTCTGTCCTTCCAGTGCTTTGCACATTATTATTCACTACACTTTCAAATGTATTTTAGGAAGTTTGTGGTTTAGGAAATCAACAGTCACCTGAAACAATATCCTACATAAACCCTCTGATTGCATCAGTGATCTCTCCTTTGCCTGTCACAGACTTCCCTCCCTCTTCTGGTACTTCAGGGAGCTCTTTGGTCTTTTGCAGGTTTTCTATGTTAGTCCTCTGCTCATTTCTATGATCAAATTGCAGATAAAATCATGAGGCATTTGCAGATAAATTTTTTTTTTAAACTTATGGCATGATTCTTCACCTATGATTTTCCCAATACATGGGAACTAAAATTCTTCTTCTGTGTGCACAGTATTTTTCTCTGAACAATATTTCTGCATGCAATTAAAAACCCCTGATTCTGTACATTTTATAAATAAAGCCTCTAGACTTATATTTAGATTACAATGATCTCTTGGGTATGAACTGTCTTTCCAGTCTCTATTTATGAAGTGCCCGACACAATAGTAACAATAAAAACAATGTCATCTAGTTGTATTCAGACTCTAAAGATCTATTATCAGCTATATCTGGATATCCTCCTTTCATCAGTGGCGTATGAAAAAAACTTCAATGCAAATTTCTTACTGAAAAAAAAAATTAGATTTTCACCAAAGAGAAATATTCTTGGGAAATTTCAGTTTTACTCATTTTGTTATTTTTGTTGGAAAACTGGGCACCTAAAATCCCTTGCAAAAAGTTCTGTTCAAAGAAAACTTTGGCTTTGGACATGTTAAGGTAAAAAACCACAATTTTTTGTTTCAGCTGAAAGCTGCCAACAACAGAGGTTGTTTTTTAATTGAAAATCAAAAATTCCTCTTGCTATTCTTTTGTTTTTCAGCAAAAACTGCTGAACAACATTTTCTTGCCAACTCTAGTGCAAATAACCTCTCTTCTGGTTTTGACAACTTCCTTGGGATTATGTTGCTCTATTTCAAGTTCTTCCTTGTTTTCTTTCCTCTACCTTAATGCCAGCGTTGGCACCGAAGCTTCCCTTAATGATGACATATGTTCCTCACTCATTCAGAATATGATCTAACGCTTTATATAGAGCATCTGTTTATTTATCTGTGGGACATGTGGCTAGAACATAAACTTGAGTGAGCTGTGGGAAAGGCCAATTTTAAATATGAAAATAGACTAACATTGGTGTACTTACAGACACTCACAACTCCCTAATTTGATTATTAGTCACAGAAAATGCTTAGACATTCTCTTGACAATTAGTATAAACATTATTCTTTCCATTGGAAAAAAATATTTTCATAGCTGGATAAATAAACTGACCCACAACTTGAAAATGAATGTCATTTCAAAATTGCCTTTGAAGGCATAGTTCAGTAGCAGTGCTTAATATTCTCAGCTGTCATCGACCATACAGTAATTAGTTTTCATTCTAATGAATATTTATTTACATGAACGAGGTATAAGCATTGCAAATATCATATGTATTTGACCACAGGTTATGATGATGATATTGTATGATTGCATGTATGTATTCATTATTATTACATGAATATTTCATAGATCAGTGTAAAATGTAATTACACCCTTCTATGTTTGCTTAATGTCAGTGTCAACAGTTTGATCGAGATTAGCGTAAGATCAAATAATTTTCTCAAAGCAGACTCAAGTTTCTCATCTCTGGTACCCGGATCAAGATTTTGGGGATCATAAAACACAGTAAGGGGTACAGGGTACTTGACGTTTTCCACAGCTTGAGTCACTTGATAGGAAACTTTTCCTCAAGTCAAAGGCAAATGTAGGAGAGGGGGGGGAAAGCAGGTTTAGTTTTCTTGAATGTTTAATCCTAGAAGAATCAAATGGACAGAGCATTTAGTTATTGCGTGTGATGCAAAGATCTGCAGTCCATTTAAAGACACTTACCCATCGTTCCTGCTAGTTTCAGGAAGAGTCCTAAATACAAGAAATCTTTGTATCCTGCTGTCAGTAAGAATAAGATATTGTTTCCTTGCATGCTAACACCTAAACCATTATATCACTTGTTTAAAAATCTCCCGTTTGCCTGAAATGTTGGAAGTCCTCTGTAATCACAAATATCCCCTAAAAATGAAAGATCAGAGAGAAAATAAAGCACTGCTTTCTATTTTTGTCAGTGTTTACTTTGTTCCGTTGTTCGCATGTCATACACGAAGCCATTTCAGTTTCCTCTGTCGAGACAGTTTCTCTTGCAGTTTCAGTGTCTTTCTCACAAAGTAAGACGACAGAGAAAACATGTTTTAAAAATAGGAAAATGTGATTGTGAAACCACAAACTTGTGTTTTGTACAGAGGAGAGGTGAAGATGCTCAGAAAGGGGTACCGCACAGAAATCCCTTTAATCAAAGTTTTGGATTGACAAAGTCTTACTAAAGATGAAACTCCTCACTTTTATACTCATACCAGTCTTGGTATCAGAACCTGTGTACATTTGCGCGTGGGAGATGATTTCTCAATATTATTCAGCTACATAATTTCCCTTTTTTTTCTTGTGATTCCCCATTTTCACCTCCTTTCATTTGCTGGTAATGCTGCCCCAAATTGTTGATCATTTCTGAAATATTTTTGCCGAGATCCCGAATCATGAAGATTTCACTTGATTCATCCACCGGTGCTGCAATGCCAAGGCAGCACTGTGGGACTCGGCTCAGGTCTGCTGCTGGCTTGGTCTGTGTTGATGTTGCTCAGGGTTTGGGGGTTTTTGTAACGACGATGGGATGGTGGGGAGTGCAAGGTGGGAAAGAAACCCCTTCCGTGGATAGGTAGGTTCAGAGACAACTTGGCTTTCTGAGCCTTGTAATTGTGAAGCATGTGCTGATGTTTTCTACTAGTTGCTCTTGATGATCTCTGAATGATGTATGTGGTTTTGCTTAAGACTTTAAATTAAGTAAACTTTATATTTACTTGCCTTTCTTGTGTGTAAGGGAGAACCTCACGTGTTCTGCAAGGGGCATATTCCCACGGGCAGAACCTACCTGTGCTGCTCCCAGCCTCATTCCCCCGAGTGTTATGGACCTGGACCACGTATGGATTTCATGACAAGTGGGTGGCAGAGGCGTAGGAAGGGCTTCAGAGGTTTGGAGTGCAGAGAAGCCCCTCGGAGGGAGTCAGCTGATGGTCAGAGACCTCTTTTGAGGCCCTGAGTGGTGTGCTGGCTGGGAAGAACTGATGGATTTTTGTTGCTTTTAGGAAATGATTTGATTTGGAAAAGTTCTGGAAAAGGAGCCAGGATTTTTGTCTTTGCCTGAAGTCCTTCTAAGTCATGTCGGCTCAAGAGGTTGAGATGGTGTTTGGACCCAAACCACCAGCCAAGGTGACGGTACACACACAGTTTGTCACCATATAATGTGCATAGTGCCTGGCACAGGTTTTGTAACACATCGAGTTGTGGTAAGAGAGTGCCCAGACCCAGTGTCTCTGCTATTTCCCTCTACAATGCCACCAGCAACCAAAGACGCCTTGAAAGGTGCTTGGCAGAGGGGTGACAAGAGCCAGAAGCTTTCCGGGCACTGCTGATTTGGGGGTTGTGTAGCACTCCCTGTTTCATCTCACATGGGCTATTTCTCTTGGTGTAACAGGTCGATTTCAGCACTTTGCTGCCTTGCTTCTGTCAGTCAGTCCCATAATCGCTGCGTACCCAGCACCGTTGTGACTTTAGCTGCTAAGCCTTCAGCTCTTCTCGATTGTAATCTTCCTGTACTTTCCCCCAAATCAAATCATAAAGTTCTCGTGAAGAATGGCCCTTTTCTCATTGCGCTACCGCTTGTTCTGCAGCTGAATGAACTCCCTGATGCTTCCTTGGTGCTTTGCATCTAAGGCAAAACACAAAGACGTGCAATGCAACCTGCTCCCTCCTTATTATTATAGATTGATGTTGAAAGGAGTGTTGCATGTAAGATTTTAATCAAGAAACTGCAGCAAGTTTATGAGCAATATATATCTCCCTTAATTTGGCCAGGAATGAAAATATGGTTGGCAGGGGGAAAAAAGAAAACTCCTCTCTCACCAATGTACTTTCCAACATGAAAAAAGGATTTTGAATAAAGTGGCAATATGGATGCGTTTGAAACTGCGAAATGTGATTCTTAATTGCTCATGATTGTCTCTCCAACAACTGGTAGGTTAACCACGGCAGGCTGACAGCCTGTACTAACTGACAATCAATATTGTTGAAGCGCAGAACCTTTGCCTGCGAGACACAAAAACATTTCATTTTCAAACACTACAGGACATCTGCTTCTGGAGAGAAAAAGTTGCTTCTTCTCGGCAATATGCACCAACTTGTAACTTATTTTTTCTCCTTGCTCGGAGGAAACAAAAGTCTTCTTTATACCATATCCTTTCCACTACTCTGGCAGCAATCCAGTGTGGGTTTAAACAGATGTTCTGGAAAAAAATATGGCATATACAAATGAGATGGAATCCAGCAACTCAGTCATGGATTATTACAGATATAAAATATGAAGAGCTAAATTCTTCCCAGATACACATTCTATAGAATATTTGGCACTAGATGTAAGAACAGCACACAAACAAATCATTAATACCCTCATTATAATAATTATTATATATTTAGCACAAAGACCCCAGGCTGGCTTAAACCCTTCACATTAAATACTGTACAGATGCACATTCAGGCTGAGGAGTTTATATTCAAATGGCTGCATGCACCAAAGACTTAGATATGTAAGTAACTTTACTGGTGCATGTTTACAGGATTAAGCCCCACATGTGATTACATTATTGGCAACAACGGGCATTTCTTACTTTCCATGCTGCAGCCTTTGAATAAATCACACAGTAATGAACGATTTCATGTTAAAAGGAAAGAATTTGAATCTTGCTGCGTGTAAGTCTACTAAGCCTTAGGGCTGCCACAGGGTTAGAAGCTCAGTGGCAGAAATCATATGGACACACGCTTCATTTTATATATATATATATATTACACACAAGGCAATGAAACTGATAAAATTACCTTTTAAATGCTGGAATGCATCATACGGTCTCCTGATGTGAAGGGCAAACAACTAAGCCCTGAGCCCTGGTGACAGTCCTGGGATGACGGGTAAAAGCAGCTGGGAAGAAGAGCTGGTACCACGCAATGATCCAACTGCAAGGTGAGAACGAGTGATGCCACAACTTTGGGAAAGGCACACAGAGAAAGAGTTTGCATTCAGCTTCTACTGATACTGTAGAGCAAATATGGTCTGATGGACAGAGCAATATCTCAGTGCAAGTGTACCTGCATGGCCGTGGAGATGCCGGTCTTCCCACATTTCTGGGTGACTCTTTGCCTCCCGTATTCAGCCTGAACTCCCGGCGGCTGGGAGTGTGCACACCATAACCTGCTTTTCTCCAAAGCTTTCATTTTTAATTTTTCCCATTTTTCCACCTCCTTCACCTTAGTTCATCTGAACTTGAAATGAATTTGCTTCAGGCAGCTCTGGTGTCCTTTCCACAAAATACGCTCTCCCAAAAACCAAACTCCCTTTTAAATAGCCCTGAGAATGTACAGCAACGAGGCCTAATACTTACGGAGATAAACTAAAAAATCTACTTTTTTGAGCATTCACAAAAGACATTTGATTACTTGATAAATAATTCTGTTTCCTATTGTTGCTATTGCTGAACAAAATAAAATGAAAGATGTTGGGGAGATGCCAGGGTGAGGAGTGTGAGGGATTCATTTGTCCCCATTTTGCCGACTTCTTTTCTTCTCAGCCTCTAACTTCTCATCGTTTCATCAACTTCAGAAAAGCTACAGGGAAATGAAAGCACAGCAAACTCTAGCTTTTCTAACTCCATACTTTTTGAAATGAGAGCTTACTTGGTGGGTTGCAATGGAGAAATAATGAGAAGATGTAAATGGGGAAGACAAAGTACGGGGCAGGTTTCTTTTCTCCCCTAGAGCCAAGGTGAAACACTAAACATCAGAAATCTGCTAAATCCAAGGATGGCAGAAAATCTCCATCTAAGAAGTAATCCGAACACAACTGAAAAAGCTCCTGCATTTGAAATGCTGTGAAAGAAAAACAACCTGAATTTTTTCCTTCCAGCAGCAAGACAAGTCTGTTCTTTCCTTTCCCCACTGCTGCCTGTTGCTGCTACATGTATTTTTTGCCCGGCTGCTGCAAAGGGCCGCCTGTCCTGTGCCAGGGGCAGATATTCCGGCACTGGGAACGCAGAAGTGCTGGCACTGCCTGTGCCAGCCCCCACCGCTACACGCACCCTCCCCAATGCATCTGACCGCATGGAGCCACCCAGCATCCACGGGTACTTCATGCCTCTGCGGAAATGCTGGTGAACAGCCACGCAGACACGGGTTCATTATATGCTCTCAAGCAATTTCAACAATTTTAACTGCAGGAGAAGGCGCTGAACTGGACATGGGGGCTGACGGCTGCAGCCTGCCTGGTTTTGGTTACAAGCTCAAGAAACAGTGAAATAAAGCGCGAAGCTTAGTGTATCCTCTCTAAGCCAGTGAGCAAGTCAGGCTTAGAGGGTTATTTGATGATATTTGACTCTCCTTCTATATGAATAACATCTGCAAATACGCCGAGCCTCTTTGGAATTGTTTTTGGTTTAAAAGAATTTGTTATTTAGAGCATTTCAATCAGTCACTCCCTGGCTTGCTGCTTTGGCTGGTCACAGTGTCACATTTGAGCATTTCCATCCCCTGCCTCAAGAAACATCGTTCTCATAATAATCAGGTGTTTATTATAGAAACCTCCAAAGACAACAGGAGACAGCCCTGATACTATAAGCCTACTGCTGGGAGTTAGAAATGAGGATGATACTAAAGCGGGGAAAGAAGACAAAATTAAATGAAGAAAAAGATCCAATTTCCCAAACTCCGCTGCCTACATTCAGATTTCTCAGTGGCAGCCAGCTCAGTCATAGGCGAGTTCACGCACGCATCCTGCCCTGCGTTGGTGCATCCACCTGGCTGCTGTGGCAAGGCCAGTGACACCAGCAGCTTTAAGCATCTCAGCCATCCCAAAGGCTGCTGCCGAACACCAATGTCTGGTCTTTCTAGAAAAGAGCTCAGGCAGAACTGTTGGCCTTTTTCACAGAAGTCAAGTCACAGGAAGGAATTAGAAGGATGATGATAGAAAAGTTCGGTGGCCACCACACCTACTTCCATCATCTCCAGCATATGTCTAGAGGGCTTCTGCAACTGCCACCAGTAGCAGAACGAAAGCAAGCCTTCATCCCTGTCTCAAGATAATAATATAAAAAATGCCGTCCTGGGGCAGACCAAAGACGCACCTTCGGTCTAGTGTCTTCTCTGCAACAAGGAACAGCAGTGATATGGAAGGATGAATTTAAGAACAAGATGAGCAATCAGTGATGCTTCCCCAGAATATTCTTCACACTGTCTACACCGTGTGGCTTTCTAAGCCAAAACCAGTGCATTGTGTTTAACACATTTGGGTGAATTTATTGATCATGAAATTTTCTCGCGGTCCTCCAAACCCATGCAGTTGCGGCACCCTGAAGGTGCTGTACCAGGGAGATCCACACCTGAACGGCAACCCCATAAAGAATCACCTCCTTTAATTCATCCTGAACCTGCTGTCTTGCCAAGTTTACCTGCTGTTCCTGGTTATTATCCTGGAAGAAAGAGGGAAAGAGTGATCTCCCCATACTAATCCAATCCTGCAGGCTCCTGCCATCCCTCCCTAAATCACCTCGCACTGAGGCTGCAAGAACCACCCCCCTGCGACCACCCTGTGGCTACACAGGCGTGTGGGTTGATATCCTACCAGCCTGGGCAGCAAGTTTGGGATTGGGAATGGTCTCAGACACAAGTTCCAAGACGGTCTCCTGTTTGGTAAGATCTGAAGCCTCACCCAGGCAGCGTGGCTTAATTCCTTGTTGCCCACAAGGAGTGCAGGTACACAAGTGCGAGGGACTGCGTGAGTGCCAGCAGCGTGGCAGCGGACAGATCAGCCTGTATGCCATCCTCCATACGCGTTTAGACAGACAGCAATGTTTTGCAATCATAATTTTTCCACACTTTGTCCAACCTTACCTCCTCTTTCCTTCCTGGCTTTAAGGTAAGTAACCTTCAAAGCAGCTCCAGAAGTAGGCAGAGGCTAAAGAAGAAAGTCCCAGAAAAGACATCTGGGCAGGGAGAGGTGGGAGGGAGGCACATGCCCATACGCCCCGTCACCAGCCTGCCTGAAAAGAGAACTAATATCATTTGTGTGGGATTTTCCTCCCCCTCCCGCAGATCAAAAGGACAGCAGCAATGCAATCTGCTGTTTGTGTAGGAAATGTGTCAGAAGAGGGAAGGAGGGGATACTCATGGGAACATCTGCTCTAAGAAGCCACTTGAAAATTAACCATTTAGGTCCTGATCCAGGGAGCACCTGCCTAGCGTTAAACCTCAATGGCACCGGGGCTGTGCGTGTTCACGACACCTTCTGCAAAGTCCTGGAGGAGGGTGAGGGCGATGAGCAATTCTTCCTCCAGCTTCTTCAGACTGGGCTTATGCAGGCAGCATGGAGCCCTTCCTGGTGCTGCTGGGCAGGTACGCACAAGGGTCACTCCACCAGCTGCACTGAAGATGTGGCAAGAGTCGTGCGTGGCCAGCGTCACTCATCTCCATCCAGGCACACCTGGACAAGTCCAAGACTTGCAACTTGGCTCCCTGAGTCATTGGTGCCAAAAGCAGGGCACAGGTGAGACGGGACTTTTCATGATTTGTCTTTCAGGCTTTAGGCACCTACTTCCCCTGATCCACTTGTTGCTGTCTCCATCTTTCTGCATCAGCTGGACCTGGCAGCCCGCAGCTGAAGAACCAACCCATTGTGGAAAACTAAAGGTGGGGGCTGCACATCCTGGGTTTTGTCTTCTGTGTGTGACTTTTACAGGCACCCTGGTCACTCACAGCCACCCCTTATGCCCTTTGCACAAAAACTTGTCGCCGGAATAAAATATTTGGTGACCTGGCATTGTAACATCGCCACACGCAAAGATAAGTACAGCGCAGAAAAAGGAAAAGAAAAAAAAAAAAAGTTGTATTCATTCTTCCTTCTGTGTATAAAATTTTAAATCTCACATTGTCCCAGTGCAACAGAGTTGAGCACAAAAGGGAAAAAACAGCCCCATGTTGTTCTAGGCCCGGCGCCAAAACAACTTGTGCGAGTTTGCGCTGGCAGCGACGTTCTCCGGCAGAGGGTCCGCGCTGGGCCGCGGCAGAGTTGTACCCACCCACCCTGCCTCCCAGGTCACTGAGTCACCTCCCGTCAGCCCCCCACCACCCCGAACCTCCCACACATTTAAGCAAAGGGGGGTGTGCCTGTTACTTATTTGATGCGTCCTGCAAAACGTGTCCCATGATTGCCATTTACTACTCAGGGTGGCATACGGAAGACTGCCATCGCTGTGAAAACATCAACCGTAACCCAGTTTTGGATGCAGTCCAACAAATCCTTTACCCACAGAAATACTTTTACACAAGTATTTAAGTCAACAGGATTCCTCGCATGAGTAAGGGATTGTGGGATTTAGCCTTTACTCATCTTATTTTTCCAGCAAATAAAATGTACGTTTTTCAGCCTCTTTAGAGAACTTCACGATTTTAATCCTTTTGCTTCTCTTCAGGTTTTGCTTATTTCCCCAGACTCCCTATCACTTCAAACACCATTTAACTTGCAGTTTCTTTCTTTGCAATCTCTCCTCTATAACAGTCTCTCTACATTTGCCGACCTTACCTGTAGACATGAGCTAAATCGGCAATTTGATCTCCTGGTTAGGAGAGAGATTGTTGGGATTTCAGTTTTTGCATGAGAGCCAGTCTTCTCCGTATTGATTCTGCATCAAATTATAGAATCAAAGAATGGTTTGGGTTGGAAGGGACCTTAACGACCATCTATTTCCAACCCCCCTGCCGTGGGCAAAGACACCTCCCACTAGACCTGGTTGCTCAAAGCCCCATCCAACCTGGCCTTCAATATTTCCAGGGAGGGGTCCTCCACAGCTTCCTTGGGCAACCTGTTCCAGTGCCGCACCACCCTCATAGTGAAGAATTTCTTCCTAATATCTAATCTAAATCTACCCTCTTTCAGTTTGAAACCATTACCCCTCATCCTATCACTATACTTCTAGATAAAAAGTCCCTCTCCATCTTTCCTGTAGGCCCCCCTTAAGTACTGGAAGGCTGCTATAGCTGCAAAAGTTCTGGTATAACTCCCAATAACCAAATGAAAAACTGAATTCCAGGGGGTTTTTTTAGCATAAATGATGTTAAAAGGACCTCTGCTTTCCTTTTCTCTCCCTGCCTTCTTATAAGTCTGGTCTAAATGTGTGTAGTCACAAATCCTCCCTGAGATGCAGCAGAGAGCCTGAGAGCATCCCACTTACAAAGGTGTCATTTGAATGGTGTGCTGGACTTGAGCTGGAGGCTATCTCTGCTTGAGATAGTTGAAAGCCAGTACTTAGCCTTTTGGACTATGGAATTAAAGGCAGACATGAGCAGCAGCACATCACCTTGTGTGTGCTGCTGGCTACGCAAACTAAGGACAATCACCCCAGCCAAATGGGCCATCTGGGTACATCCTCAAATCTGGGTCTTCAAGGTCAGCCAGACTTAAATGAAATGTAAAAAGCATGGGGGTTTGGCCCACTGCTACTTCTTTCACAAGTCTCCTAGCCCATTTAGTGTTACTTTAAGTTTAATGCATTTCCATGGCAGTGGTCCATTCATCTCATCCTGCCTTGACCAGGTGACATCCTACTGGTGACGCCCACAGGTCCCTGGCAGGTGATTACCATTCCAGGTTGTTTCCTTTCACTTATTAACTGTTACAGGCTGACCTCCAGCTAAGCGTGGTGCTGAGTGTCTTTTGGAAGCTTTTTTTTCAAATGCTCTTTAATAAGTGTCACCGGCTTCAGCCGACAAGGCTGACACTTTGCAAAAGCATCAGGAGTGTGTTGTAATGAGCTGGTAGTTTTTCACAAGGTTTTGCACGTTTGCTGACATCTCCACCATCCCATATTCTGACGCATTTAATTTCCAAGGGCAAACTACTAAAAAACCTTCTCTTCCATGGGTGCAGGTGGAGCTCTGGCTCTTTGCTGTGTTGCAGGAGGAACTTGGTAACGTAATAGCCTGGACCTCAAACGGCAGCCTGAACCCCTGATGCTGTGAAGTCTGTCACTACATTGCATGAGGAAGCCGTGATCATAGAATCACAGAATGGTTTGGGTTGGAAGGGACCTTAAAGATCATTAAGTTCCAATCCCCCTGCCATGGGCGGGCACACCTCCCTCTAGACATGGTTGCTGAAAGCCTCATTCAACCTGGCCTGGAACACTTCCAGGGATGCAGGAGCAAAAACGTTCACCACACAAGTACCGGCTCTGAAAATCAAAACTCTTCCAAGAGTGGAGAGCTCTACCTGCAGCTAAATTCAAACCTATGCCCTGGTTTCAGGGAGTCCCTTCCCCCTTATTACACCTTCCCTGGGGTGCTAAGGGCTCGTCTCCCCATGGACCCAGCCATGCAACCAGCATTAAGTACCCAACTCTGCAGCCATATTCTTAAGCTTAATGTTATTCACATATTTCAGTGATTCATTAAAACAGGACTTACACTGAGAGTCTAATTAAGACCAAAGTTCCACACTCATTTCCAGAGTAGTAAAAGGCAAGTTATGTAAACTCGCAGCAAGTACTTCTTCTTTTACCAGAAGAGCAAGATAAAAGCATAAAACACATCCATAGGCAAAACAGTAAAGGAGGGGAGCGAAGGTTTTGGCAGACAATACATAAGAGAAGGAAGTCTAGAAAGATATTTTTATTTGCATTTCTTACTTGACATTCCCTGGACTTCCCCTCCACCTGGAATACATCAGAAGGAAGTGGAGCAACCAGTGTGATGGCTACTATACAGCCCCAAGACAACAGCAGCTCTTTTTCACTAAAAAAATGGTCTGTCTGGCTCTCCCCATCCCCAGCCTCCCATTTCTCTCTCCATCCCTGGGGGCTGGACTGCTCTCAGAGGTGCAGGTTTGGCATCCAGGCTCCCAAAGGAGTCAAGCAGAGACTGGGAGCACACCAAGCCCAGCTTGTCTGCACAGAGCTCTCAGACTCACCCCAAAAATCCTTCTCATCCAGTGCTACTTCTCCTAAAAACCTCATCCCAGCTCTTCTGACCAGACTGAGGAGAATGGCACCAAAGAAGGGTTGAGGCATGGTGAAGAGGACAAGTGTCCATGCTGAAGGGACCTATATATGTTTAAAAATTGGTAGCTTATGTATCTGGAGGCAGAAGTGCTGTTTTGTAATGGAAGACGTGTTGCTCCTTGAGCCAGGGAGGCAGTTCTAGTCCCAAAGGACAGCACAGAAAGGATACAGGGGTGAGGGGAAAAGCAAATATCCAGGGAAGGGGGCTAGAAGATGACAACACTGTGAGTGCTCCAAATTACAGGTCTCAGAGGTGGGAACAAGGAGCTTGGTTTTGATCCGCTATGAGATAAAAGGATAAAGAAATAGTAGAGGTGATTGCTGCAGCTGTCCAGATGGGTTTGAGAAGGCAGAAGTGAGCATCGCTAAGGCAAACAACAACGAGATTGTAGCAATGACAGTGTGAACTGTGTAGTGCATGAAGGTTTTAGTATGGGGAATGGATAAAAGTGAAATGTTTGGGATTTTATTTTTTAACTTGGATCTGGGATGCTTATGCTTGTTTATGTTTGCTCAGGCTGGGCTGATTTGGAAACCTTGTGGAAAAGCAAAAGTCAAGAAAAGACTGAGATTCTATGCCACGCACATGGGAAAACATAGAGTCTTTTATGCCCTGAGATTGCAGATTTATCTAACGAGGGTCACAAAACTCGTTCTAAGAATACGTTTGGCCAACCGCACAAGTCCCAAGAGAGGATCTGCTAAGTGACCTTTTACAGACAGTGTGATAGGTACACCAAATCTCTGCCTTATGGAGCTCGGGGTAGAAGTTGGAGATAAAACTGATTTATCCTGGGACAAAACATTTTCTGAGCAACTGCTGCTAAACTGCCACCAGAACATCGCTAGTACTAAGCCCTTTATTCTAGGTTATATTTTTTGCTTAGCAAGGATTTCCATTGTGAGATTTCCCAGTCCTAATCTGGCAAAACACTTCTGCAGTATTTAGGCCTGTTTTCTTCTGGGAGTTACTAAAATAAAGTGCATTGTTAACACAGTGTATTATTTGCTTACAAATAGAGCGACGCCAATTAAGAACCTCTCCTTTAATAAGAAATCAGTAACTCTACACTGGACCCTACCAGGGCTGCTCAGCTTATCTGAGAATGCATCAGCTTCTGATTTAAAGACCTTTGTCTGGGCCTGATAAATCTTACGCCCGGTCCCAAAGCAGACACCAATTTTGTCTCTTACTGTCCGCTGTTATTTATGGCCTTTCATTGTCATTCTCTATATATCCTGCTACAAACTTCTATACACCTGTTAATTTATAACATAGGTTCTCGGATTTCCTTCCCGGGATAGATAAATAAATAAAACAAACATTAAAAAGGAAATAACTCTCTTAACTCTATTAGATTTTTTAAAGTAAATGTATCTTCTGAATGTGCTAAAGAAAACCCAAGCAACATTAAAATATGGCTGCCAGGGTGATTACCAAGGGTGAAAGAGGAAAAAAAACCCTATCAAAGAGGAAAGTGTGCCTTAGCAATGCCATGCAAATTTCCTTCACCACGGAAAACCAAGAAGTAGTCTCCCTTTACGGAAAAAAACCAACGGATTTTTGAAGGCTGATAAAGTACCTTCGTTTACCGTTTCTAGAAACCCAGAACCCGGCAGATAGTAACAAAACCAACCAGAAGTGGAGGGTTAGGCAAGCTGAGTGAAACTATGGAAAATGAATAAGCAAGAGGAAGCTGCCGGCGAGGGAGCCGGAGTACAGGTGTGATATTAAGTGCCCGGCTGCTTCGGACGTCACAAGCTCTTGCCGTGGAGTCGAACGTGACCTGTGCCAACGGTACCTCTGCAGAGTCCTTTGTGCTCTTAATGTGCATCGCTAGATCGCTGCATCCTTATTGATAGCCGTGTTACAGTAAATACAAGTTAATATGTAATTAATATACGCAGCTTAGTGCTATGAGCCTATCCATTTGGCAGGATGATTTGACAATGGAGACATAAGGCCCTGGACACTACAATATATACTCACAAATACCCCAGTGCACACGCAGGGTCTCGTTATCGGGGAGAAATCAGCAGGACAGCCATAAACCAAATACGACTTGCATAAGCACACTGCTCAGGAGACTGTCTGCAATATATGCTCTGATTAATGTCTGCAATGGCAGTAGTGCCAAGTTAATGCTTCCTTGAGTCTTAGATGACATGCAAGAAAAGATCTTTGGGAAGGTCATGCCCACTTTTATGACTCGACTGCAAATGGAGCAACCCCCCCGAACGCTGACCTTGCATTTGACTGCAGGGTAAGTGCTGGAGTGGATTGCAAATTGGGGAAGTTGTGTGGACGCCCATGGCAGCTCCTTCTTTCAACACCACGGGGCTCAGCATCCTTTGGGGTTAAATTCCTCTCTGTTTCAGAGGAGGGAAGGGAGCATTCGGTCTTTCTAATGCCCGCTGCTGTCTGCATGGGATAAATCAACCTTTGGAAAAGTCTAGAAGAACTTTCGCAAATAAAACTCGCTATGATCAATGCACTGAAAGCATCTTCAATCCCTGCAAATATCAAACAATCCCAGGCCCCGATTCTCCCTCTGAAATGCAACTAGACTACCGCATGGAAGATGCCCTCTTAAAAAAAAAAAAAAGAACATAAAAGCACTGAAATCATGTAGAAACAAACACAAAGAGGCTTCTGCCCAATGCGGTGAGAGAGAAAACGATTAAATTGCATGAAAAACCTGTTGCTACCACTTCTGCATTTGGCCAACAAAGAGGTCTAGAGAGGCCCCACTCAGTAAATATATACTCTGGTTGGATCAAAGGGGTAAGAATGGAAGCGAGTCCTCAGGCTTTATGGACCTGATCCAGTTGGTTTTTCTACTAATTTCTGTGGGCTTTGGCTGGTGTTCAGGAAGCATAAACAACCAGGAGCAGGGCTAGCCTTGCTTGGCAAATGAGAGCCCTGCCAGCACCGCCGATTTTTACTCTCTCTGCCCTAAACCTGGGCTTTCTGTTCAACTCCAGAAGGTTCCGCAAGCAGCAAAAGGTTTGGTGGTGGCACCCAGCAGCATGTTAGCCAGACCCGGGAATGCATGTGGCCGCACAAGGATGCCTAACGTGGTGGCTCCCAACCTCTTCCATCAGTCCCCTTTCATGTTCATCCATCCTCGCGTTTGGCGGCATGACGGTTGCGATCTCCCCCAAGCACGGATGCCAGTCGGAGAGTTTCCCTACAGGCCGAGCAGCTGCTGCCTGGCTCCGTTCCCTCGGGGAAGGACTGAAAATGGAGCCTCTTTTCGGCTTCGTGGCAGGGGAGCCTTCAGCCTGCAAAGGGCTCAGGGGCCAGAGCGATGAAAACAGAGGGCTTGCTTACCGTGCCGCGCTTTCAGGAGGGCCTTCAGGAATGCTGGAGCTCTTGGAATAAAGTTTCTGGGGCAGTTCTTCCTGTCGCCTTGCCTCCAGTAATGACTTCAGGCTTATTTACATTAGAGCGTTGTACTACCAGTATTTTATGCAGCCATAGTGAAATCAGTACAACACCTGTATTGTATCTGTCGTTGCCTTGGTGTGAAGGCGAGTATAGTATTTCCGAGCCCTGAAAAAAGCAAGCCAACAACGCGCAAAATGGATACCTAGAGAAAATGGGAATGCTGTTGTGTTTTCTGACATTTCAAACTCGGTAATGACCACAGACTTACTGTGAAATTGTAATTGGTTTACTAAAAATAAGACACTGCTAGACTGTAGACAATTATTCCTAGCTTACAGCACCCAAACAGGAATTAAAACCTTGGTTCTTTTCTTATCTTATTTTTTGTTCCCTTATTATTAAAGGGGAGAGGGGAAAACGAACAATGAATTACACAAAATAAGGGATTTCTGCCAAGCAGCATAATTCATATGAATACAAGAGACTGCCTAACATTTCCAGTGTACAAAGACAGCGAAACTCTGCAAGCCAAGAAATCCACAGAGTAACTTAATGGAAATTGCGCTTGCACTTTGGGGAAGAAATTACTCCACTTTTGGTAGAGCCTGTATTATCAGGCCGTGACTGTGGGATAATACTGCCTTTAAAAGGACAGAGAGCTCCCGTTCCCCAAATCGTGCCTGCCATCGTGGACAAATAGATAAAGCTCTCGGCTTTACGGAACAGCGACAGATTTAACCCCAGGACCTTTGACTCTTTCGCTGGAGCGGAGCACCTCCACATTCTGGGCTGGAGTTTCCCCAGTTTGAACGGTATGGATGGAACGGTATTACCAAATACCTGAGAAGAGCTTTGTGACGATGCAGTCATTTAATGCTCAAAACCCACCCAAATACCCTGACGTTTGCTGCCAATGGAGTCAGATAGTTGAGGTCTGTGAGAAAAAAAATGGTTTCGGTGATGTAGACCCTGACTTCTGTGACAAAAAGCCTAAAGATGGAATACGGAAACACGGGATTGCATTAGTAACAGATATACCAATCAATAGAACTGATGTCTTAAGGCGCTAATGCCACCATCGTGCGTCGGAGAAGACACACATTTAAAAAGAAAAAAAAAAGTTGCCATCCTGCAGATATGATAATCCGGACAAGGCAGCCTAGGGGAAGGAAGAGAAAGGAGTTTCCCTGCTTTACTTGGAAGCCGAAGTGCGGGCTAGAGACTCCCACCTGCCACCACGCAGGGTGCTCGCAGGGGAGCTCCGCGGTGACCCCGGTGCTCCATTCCCCCAAACCTGACAGCGCTCTCAAACTCGGCCCTTTTTTAAATTTTATTTTATTTTTTAAAAGGGCGGCAAAACCTTACACACCCACCTCGACCCGGAGCCTCCATCCAACACTTCACGCCTGCGGCCA
>VZSF01004158.1:177878-213420 GCA_013398295.1 Chionis minor
GGGAAAAAGCTGGTGGGTAGGTTTGTACCTGTGCTATGCATGCCACATTGTGTGTTCTGTCATTATTTGGAGGCGAGGGGTCCTGGCGGGATGGGGCCGTCTCGAAGTGGTGCTGGTGGAGGGATGGGCAAACTGCAGTTCATGCTGGTGTGGGGGCACAGCTATTTCTCCCCTCCTGCTACCCCATAGCCGCTTCTTTGCGATCCTCTCAAAAATAGGTAGGCGTTTCTTGCATTCAAGCACGCGTCCTGCCGCCATCCCTGTCTGCGGGGAGGGCAGAAAGCTGCTGGAGATGCACAGCGGTCCTGCTCTGATGTGGTGAAGTGCTAGAAACTATAAATGTATGATTTTTATTTTTTTTTAATTTCTACCATTGGGGGGCGGGTGTCCCTGCAGCTGCTTATTTGCGGTGTGCTCTGTTTTCACTCTTTTCTGCTGTTGTGGATGTATGGAAGGAAGACTCAAAGCTGTTTTATCCTCCCTGCCCCCCAAAAATGAAATTAAATTTGCCCAAATCCGGGTGCTGGCCTAGGCTAAGGAAGGGAGAGGCAGAGGGCTTTTCTTTGAGGGAGAGGGTGTGCAGAAAGAAGCGAGCTTGAAGCTAAACCTGGGAGGTGGATGGCTTGCAAATAGGCTATAAATAGCCGTGAGTAGATTGAGGAGAGCAGCCCACATCTACTTTGGCATGGGCATGCTGTGCCCATTTTCTTTGTTGATAGCAATTGCTAATGTGAATTCTGGCACTCCAAATCCTGATGCCTGTTGTTCTGATAACATAATTAAATCTTAGGAATGTGAAATATAAAAAGCTTTGAGAAGAAACCAGGCCACTAAGCGGATACTGGAAGGGGGGGTGGGGTGGGGTGGGGTGCGTGTGTACTTATGGAATAAGCAATGGGATCCCTCTAGGCAGGGTTTCCTGCCTGCCAGCTCATGGGTATGCCGGGACCGATCCTGCCCTTCCCTGTGGGAAAGGGGGTAACACCCAGGAGCATCTGCTGTCCTAACCCTGGGCTGCAAGGGCTGTCATTTTCCAGGGCTGAAGCACATAGTAGGCTCCTTAGGTTGGCACACGTCAGTCCTACCAACGCCAGGAGTTCCTGCTGCCCTTGCAAAGCCCGGCTCTCCTTGGAGTGAGTGTTGTTTTATTTATTTTTTGGCTTTTGTCTTGAAGCGTTAAGTGCCGTCTGGAGGTGGTCTGGCCTTGGTACGCACCGGGGTGGCTGTGGATATCAGGCTGCATCTGGCCATGTGTCGCCAAATGCCACTGCGCAGCTAGAGACCACAGAGGAATGGGTTTTTCCTAGTTTGGGTGATAGGGTGTGGGTTTGGACTGAGCGCCTCTCAACCGCTGAGGAGAGTTCACGCTGACCTGTGGGGATGACACCAGGTGAGGTCCCTGGTGCTGTTGGATCACATGTTGTGGGAAGCAGCGTGTGGATGGACCATATTTATTGCTTAAATTAGATTCTTGCAAGTGAAATAAGCCTCCAAGCCTGTTAAAAAGGGACGCCCCCCACCATGAAAAGTGGTTAGGGTAGAGGGATCTTTGTGTTGCCCAGCTTGTTGGTAGTACCATCACCATCCAGCTTCTACTGGTGCTCGGGGTTGGATTATGCCACCCTGAGCTTCACTTGCTGCTGAGGATCTTTTCTGCGCCGTTTTGCTGAGGAAGGCGCCCAGCAGAACATGAAACGGCAGCTGGTATCTGAGGAAATCAATGGCAGGTGTGACCCAGCAAAAACAGCCTATGTAGGACAAAGCTGGGCTCAAGCGAAGTGCAGTCGAGCCTACGGTGCAGTTGGTGTGTGAAAACGCCTTGTCCTGGGAGGAGGAGGAATCGTGAACGGGGCTGCGAACGACCTGCCTAGAGAACATTTTGTCTCAAACGACTTGATGTTTTGTGCTGGGGAGGATCTGGCTGAAGTGCCACAGATTGAGCAACTTTGTGCAGCGAGGTGTCTTTCATAACAACCGGACCCAGGGAGCCTGGTTTCTTACTTGTCACATGTGGCGATGAGCTGCTGCCACAGGATGCCGCACGCTTTCCAGGTGTGCGCCCTCTGTGTATGTGCCGTAGCTCTCCGCTCTCTTCCTGACTAGCTCTTTTCATCCCAATTGAAAAAAAAGAGAAAAAAAATTCTCATGCCGTTTAATGGGAGGAGAGCGAGCAAACATGTTGGTTATTGTTACCTGTTTCCTGTTTGTTGTTCCCTCTCGCACAGCTGCATGCTTCTGTACACAGCTGGCTCCTCTGCCCTTTCAGAATGATCTGTTGCAGGAAAAAAAAAAAAAGTATTTGCCAACCTGGCTTTAAAAAAAAAAAAACCAAACAAAACCCCAAAACGCCCCGTTAGTATTGTTGGGCCTTGTACGTGCATCAAGCGTGGTGTGCCTGACCCCAGCCAGCGGCGTTTGGCACGGGCAGGGATGACGGCTGGTGCAGCCGCCAACCAAAGCAGCCTGCGCCGGCCAGCACTGCCCGCATTTTCCAGCGGCAGAGGGTGGGTTCCAGCATCCCAAGGGGTTTTGCAGCACTATGTATTGTAGACCTCAGGACAGAATTGCCAGGAAAGGGACTTTACCAGTGTTAATAACATAGGAATTTGGGGAAACAAAAGTTCAAATGGCAACCTTATCCACAGGTTACTTCTCCCCAGGGATAACTCAGCCCGCACACTAGGTACTCTCTGTTCCCCAACCTTCCTTATCTCTCTTTTTTTTTTTTTCTGTGCTATCCAGGTGGTGTTACGAACCATCTGCTGCAGTGATTCAGCAGAATCCATTTAGCGCTTTCCCAGAGAGGCCAGCATCTGCCAGGCAAGGGGGAGACTGTGGGGAAGCCCGGCACATCTGCCACTGTGTCTGCAAGCGAGGTCTGGGGTCAGCCCCTAACCTCCTCCCGGCCACCCTGCCGGGCGCAGGTTGTGTGGGGGAGCACAACGATCTTCACCTTCATTGTCGTGACTTGTCTGGCTTGATCCGGGTGGTTAATTATCAAATGGCTCTTTTGGCTTTGGCTGTGGAAGGGAAGAACCTCCCTTGCACTTTGTGATGTTCCGTCGTGTCTGGTCGGCGCTTGGCAGGCTCTGGGCTTCCTGGCTGGCACAAGACGGAAAGGAGACAGTGCAGTCTTCGTTCCCAAGGTCATACTGGGGGAGCTTGGACTGGAAAGCACAAGTGTAAAAAATACAGTGCCTCCAAAGCGGGGGAAATAAGGGTCTGAATTCCCCTCTGGGGCAATAAGGCAGGTCCGGTCCAGCAGGATTTTGCGGAACACATGTGATGGGGAGCCGGGATGGGTGTAAGAGAGGGAGGCAGAAAGGGTGATGCCAATTCTGCCTTGGGTGACACAAACTCCACTCATTGGCCTTGGGGTAGGTCCTCGAGTGTGAGAATCACTTGAGTTTTGCTCTGGGACGGGGGAGGAAGATCGTTCAGGTAGTATGAAGAATTGCATCAGTGGTGCTGACGTCCCACCTATTGGTAAGGCTCAAGCTAATGCTTGGCAGCAACTGCCAGTCAGTATAAAACGTAACTACCTGGCAAGGTGTTTTGAAAGCCTGTACACATTGAGCCTCTGGCAGGAAACATAATAGATCTTGTGTTCAAAAATCCATCGTATCTGTGCAGTAGGTTATGGCAATGAGCATGGAACGAGGATCAGGAATGGGTCATGATGTTTCTCATGTACCAGAAGCCACCTTTATTTTATGGAGGGCCAGTGACATTTGAGGGAGCAGAAGCTCCTCTCTCCCTTACTTCATAAATTAGATAAAAATATCTTCATTTTGGTAGACCAGGAGTAGTCACAGTGACTAGGATTTTCTAATCAGCTGCCGTAAGAGGCTGGTTTCCTTTTAATAATTTCCTTAGAGATATTCTTACAGATCTAACAGTTTTGTTTCTGAAAATGTTTTGTAAGCAAAACCTTTCACCCTGGTGCTGTCAAAGAACATACACAAAATCCTTGGAAAAGGATGGGAAGGGACCTTGTCTGGGCATCTGGTCTGTCCTTCTGCTACTGGGCAGGGCCAACTCACCATTAGTTTTACCTGGCAAACATGTGTCTAACCTGCTCGTGCGAAAAGCCTCGGGCAATCTGTTGCAGTGCGTACTTGTCCTTTAGCCTGGAAAGCTTTTTTTCTCCCCCTAATTTCTGGCCCAGGTCATACAGTCCGATGCTTTGCCTTTGCAGGTGGATAAGGAGGGGGGCTGTACCAGCAGTGTGATGATGAAGCTGTAAAAATGGGCTTATGCGGTGAACTGACCCAACTTAAACACTAGACCTGGGTGCAGAGTCTTGGGCAAAGCAGCCAAACTGCAGAACGAGTTTCTTCTAAAGCCCCCTGGGTGTTTTATTTCATGGACAGTAAAGATACAGGAGGCCCCAGGATGTAAGCAGCTCTCTGTAGGTAGGCAGCAGGAGAAACGGGCTGTTGGGTCAACGCACGCAGAAGTGCCTTCTGTAAAATGTTCAGGGTTAAGACCTCAGTGCTGTGTTTGTTCTTCAAGAAACTCTTAGGGACTGACCTCTGCTTGGCCAACAGGAGGCTGTGTTCTCCTGGGGCTTGTCTTAGGCTTTTGTTTAAGGTAGAATTTTGATCTCTTTGTAACCAACTCCACTGAAATTTTTAGGAGAAAAAAAAAAAACCAAATGTGGTTGCCTTCCTTTTCTTGTAGCCTTCAAATTGAACCCCTGTTTCTGACTTCAGAAATAACCTCATTAGCCTCTTACTAATGCAACTACTTTTTCTTGCATTAAATTGAAAGGTGGGTATTCAGATTACATCATGCTAGGAAAAGGGAGCCAGGGGCCACGCTACACCAGGGCTTATTGTGAGACCCGTTATACTGGAGCTGGACCAGTGTAGGACAGGGTAGCCTGTGGTGGTAAATGAATGAGGTGGTGAAGGTGACGGTTCTTCCTGTGTTCCGCCCCGTAAGGTCCAAGTGTTTCAGCTGACGTACGTTGAGAGTATGGTGGAGAAACTCACTGCTGAGGGGCTGCCAGGAAACGGCTGGTCTGTGAGACCTGGTGCTGCAGGTACCCCTGTCTCTGCTCTGCTCCAGGCTGATGGAAGGGTGAAGCTGGATTAATGCCTGCTTGCCATCGTCCCCTGGTCTGGGCAGCACTTTGTCCCCCAGTGCTCTTCCTACACCTGGCACAGCAGCTTTCAACTCCATGCTTCTGAGGGAGCGTGGGAAGTTTGCTCAAGCTCAAGTTTACCCAGGGGTTTGAGTTTTGGTCTAGCTGGTGAGCACGTCCGAGGGAGCTTTGCTGAGCTGCTTGGCTGCCACCCAGTCCTAGTTTCAATGCCATCAAACTGCAGCTCTGAATTCTGTTCAGCTGCACGTATCCAGAGGTGGTACAGCCTCAAGCACCTGATGTTGTCTTGTCAGGACCTTCTCGAAGCTGGGAAAGGCAAGGAGCTGGAGTCAGTGCAATAACCCAGGGGTGGGAGCGCTGGCCCAGGAGGGAGGCAGCCAGAGCTTCAGGTCTTTCATAGCATTTTGGGACTTGAACTTGCTGTTCCCAACTTCGGCGAGTGCCTCATTGCTCAGGGCACAGCCAGCAGTGTCTGCAGGTGGTTCTCCATCCCCTCCTGCAAGGGCAATGGAGGAGGTTAGAAGAGAGCAGAGACGAGAGCCAGGCTCTGCACCCAGTGGATGAGGACAATTTTTGGGAGGAAGGAATCTGGGGCTGCAGAATTGAAGGCAAAAGGGGCAATTAGTTTTTGGAACAAAGCACGGGGGTCTGGGCATGGCCTCACCTAAAATGATGGTAATAGCGCCACTTTGTCTTGTTGTGGGTGCTGCCGGGGCCGAGGTGCTCTGGCTCCTGGTAGCACCGAGTTCCAGCTGGGCAGAGAAACTGCAATACTTCCTGAGCACTGTGTTTAACTCCTCACCATCAGCAGAATCAGAAACTCTTACCTCTAAAATTAGGCTAAAAAGTCACCCAAGACTTTCAACAACAAAAGCCACCTGTTTTATTTGGCTGGGTTTTTTTTTAAGTCTTGCTGCTTGTAAAACTAGTATTTAAAAGATCAGGCAACACTTTGTTCTACAGTATTTGCAAACATCAAGAGATGCCAAAAGTTGCTAAATGCTGCTCTGAAGTATGGTATGAGCACGGTGACTTTCTTGCAGTGTTTCATTGTGCCTGCAGTAGCAAACTTGCAAGTTCTTGCAATGTTTTATTATTCACCTTCACATCAGAAGTTCTGGATTTTCGTTTCATTTACTTCAAACCCTGCAAAAAAATGTCAACTGCTTTCAGAATAAGAAAACATGGGAGATTTATCTTGGAAAATGATTTTCAAAATATGCCTTTTTGTGTGTGATTTTATCCATTTACTGGGTCTTCAGGGTATGTGATGTCGCTGCGTGCAGTTGATGGAGCACAGGGAGGTATCGGGAATGTAGCTACAAAACCTGAATTTGTCCCCCAGGATGATCTTGTGCGCAGTCATGATATCTGGATCTCTTAATTCTCCTCTCAAGTTGACATATCTAAAAACCTTGTTGCTAAAATGTCAGTGCCGGGAGTTTCCCTGGGAGAGCCTGTCTCCACATTGTGACCTGGCACAAACTCCCTTAGCTTTTACAACTGCATGGTGTTAAAGGGCTCTGTGGAAGAAAAATAGATGTAGTGAGAGCTCTTACCGCATCGCTGGCTTTCAGCACTGCAGCCAAAGCTGGCTGATTCGGTGGGTTTCAAAATCCCATTTTAAAATATGATTTTCTGAAGAGATTTTTTTTTTCTTAAATCTGCTAAGGAATGTATTAAATTTGCAGCCTTTTGCATAAAAAGTCTTCAGGTTTGCCATCCCCATAGATTTTCACGCGCGGAGGTGCCGAATTGCAGAAAATATAATGCACTTTCTGCAGAAAGCGTCTGGTTTGTGGGCCGGATCCTGCGAAGCTCTGCCCCGGTGGGGCAAACTCCAGTGCAGCGGTGCAGACTTTTGCCCATGTACAGGCTGTTGGACAGGCTCTGATGTTGCACAACTTCCAAGCAGGCACAACAGCGTCGGCTACCTGCGAGCCTCTCCCTCTTCCGTGTGTACTTTGAAACCCCAAGGGAGGGAGAGCGGAGAATGAGTAAGTCATCGGGAACAGATGTTGCACAGTAGCAGCGAAACAAATATTTTGTGTTTATGCTACTTCTATTCAAGGGTAATGTTAACACCAATGCATCTGTGTTAACTTGCCCTTTCCTCAGCATAATCCCGCGGCAGAGCCATTGGAGCTGGTTACTAATAAAAGTCTGCTTGGAGAGGGGTGAGCACTGAGCTCCTGTCTAGGTGCAGTTTGGTTCCTAATTCTGCAAAGCGCCTTGGTTATTCCCTTGCTTATGTGTCATTTCTTCCCCTGGCCTGACCTGTTTGTTGTCCCCTCGCTGCAAGTAGCAGTTTGTTTTGCATAAGGAGGAAAGACACTCCCCAGAAGGACTCTGAATTTTGTTTCAGCTTTTTTTTTTTCTTCCCAACCCCCCAAGAAGTTTCTGGGTAAGAAGCAGATACCCTGGTGTTTGGGTTTTTTTCTTCTTTTTTTTTTTTTTTCCCCTCCCCCCCCAAAGAGAGCTGCCTATGCCTCTGCCCAGTCCTTTTCTTACAGACGTGATGGGCTTGGGGTGCACAGCTGCCCCTCTATCCCCTTGTCCTCAGCTTGGTCACCTGAGAAGCGCCCGGTCCCCCAGCCCTGGAGGATGTTATCCCCGTGGCAGCATCTGGCTCTTGGCAGGCTCTGCGGGCAGCCGCGCTGGCAGGGTTTGGACTTCCCTTTTAGCTTTGTCGTGTGGTAATCCGTCAGCTGGCTCTTCGGGCTCCCTTGTTCTCCTGCGTGCTTTTCCTTCTTGACAAACCTCTTAATTCGGAGGTGGTTAATGAGAGCGTTGAGAATCTTCCTTGGAATTGTTCTCCATGAGGCATTTCTTTTGCTTTGCTCCAAAGAGGGACTTTGAGCAAATCTTTGCTTGTATTATAACGGTAGCAAGAGGTGGGGAAAAAGTTGATCGAGTTCCTAGTAGCTCGGTGGAGTCTGTTAGTGTCAGTGGACAGGATAATTTACTCAGCCAATTGTTCTGGCTCTGATTATTTACAGTAACCCTAAAAGCATTGCCTCCCTCCCCAGGAAGGAAGCACTGGTGGTTTTAAACAGCAAGAAAAGACTTTAAACAAACCAAGAGTAAAATATGAAATGCTAGCTGTGCTACTCCTCTGGAAAATGAGCATGTTTTGGGGACAGAACCTGAGCTGAAGTAAATCCTGCTTGTCCCAGAGATTGTGTCACCGCACACCATTTCAAAACCGTCCCCCAAGGATATTACTATTCTTTTCTCTGTGTATGAATAAGCCACTTACAGTGCATAGCTGCTATATTACAATTTCCTAAGAGGTGCTGGCATCTGGAGAGATTACATTCCACTGGCCCCTGGGATGGAAAGAATGAGTTCAAGAACAAAGAATGAAATCCTCACTTCTACACTTAGAAATCCAATAATTGTCAAAGGGTAGGGGCGAGCCGGTAGCCAGACCTCGATGTTTCCGGCGCTTAGTGCAGCCTTCCCCTTTTCTGCCAAAAACTGGACTGCGCTGAACCATCCGTAAAATTAAACTTTATGCCACTCAGGCTGAACTTGGTGGGGAAGGGGGGGGGGGAGAAAAAAAAAAAATCTCACCGGTGAACTTTGCGACACCGAAATGTGTAGGATTAACAGCTCTGCGATGCGGCGTCTATTTGCAGGACTGGCACGGTTCACGCCGTGGTCTTGGCAGCCGTCACGCAGCCCCGGCACCTTGCTCTGCAGAGACACCTTTCTGGGTGGGAGGAGGATGTTGAACGCCTGGCTGCCTGCCAGCTAGCGTTGAACCACCACGCAAATTGCAGTGGAGCTGCAAAAAAAATTGAGATCGCCCACTCCCAGCAGTCTGTGCCATCGGCTGTCTGGCAGGATTGATGGTTGTCACTACCAAACGCTGCTGAGCTGGAGCCAAAATCAAATGAGTGGATGTCCTCGTGAGCCTGCTTGCAAGGGGGGTGGGGGGGGAGAAAGAAAACCAACTTGAAAAAAAAAGAAAAACTTATTTTCGGTTTAGAAACTAAACTAAAGAGGCTTGTTCCACTTCATAATTGCTTAGCTGGGAAGAAGGGCAGGGAAACATTCCTGCTGCATGCGAAATTGGAAGGTGGCAGGTTTTCAGCTGTCTCTGGTAGTGTTTTGGGGTGGAGGAGACTCTGGCAGGGAGGAGGAAGCATCTCTTCTCATGCTAAACTGTCCCTGGAACCCAGAGGGATGTTTAACCATGGCCAGTCCTGATCTTAACACTTGTTGTGTAATGTGAGTTGTGGCAACAGGGGACATGTTGATATGTCCTTTAATGTTTTTCCCTCTTCCCACACGGACAGCCAGGCCTGGGCATGCTCTAGGTCACAATCTTAGTGGTGGCTGATGTGCGATGGTAATGAAGCAGCTGGTTATAACCTCCGTGGTAAATCATAGAATAGTTTGGGTTGGAAGGGACTTTTAAAGGTGATCCAGTCCAACCCTCCTGCAATGAGCAGGGACATCTTTAAGTAGATCTGGTTGCTCAGAGCCCCATCCAACATGACCTTGAATGTTTCCAGGACAAAAAGTGGGGACTACGTTTCCTGAATCTGGTGTAACCAAAAGTTTTTTAAAAAAATCCTAGGAGGAACGTGGTGGGTGTTACAGCCTGGTTTGGCTGAATTGAGCTAGACCTACACCAGCAAAACAAAGATCAGATCCTAGCCTCCTGTAGCCCTAGCATGGGGTCTGCTTACCTTTCAGTCTCCAAATCATTCACAAAACAGACAAGAAGTATCTGGACCAACATAGCCTGAAGGGCGAGAACAACCTGGAGAATGATGCGTATTAATCCCTGCTCCTTCCCTTCTCAAAAGAGGGACAAAAGGAAGGAAAGCAAGCCAGAAAGGAAGGAGACGTGCTTCCTTTTCTCCTCTGTGTTGAAAAAAAAACTTATTCTTTTGCCTGCTTCCTCTTTCCTTCCCTCATGTCCTTAGTGTGGTAAGATGCAGAGAATAAAAAGTGTTTTCCTTGACCATGTGTGTCAAGTCATCTCCTGAGATGGTGGTGCTGTGGTGCTGCTACTGCCTGGGCTGGGGAGGGCTGGACCTGGTTCTGCCTCTCCTGTTAGTCCCACTGCTACTGGTAATTTATTTTGGGGGGACAGATTTGAACTATCCAAACGAAATCCATGGACCCTGCTAGAAAAATGGTGCCATGTATTCTTGAGTTATGTTAACAGCTGCGATGCTGAAGGGTGTCTTTGAGCCTGACTGAGCTGAGGAAGCCTCCTGCTTGATGATGTGGCCTCTCCAGGATGCATCCTTATGTTTTCTTCTAGTGTCACTTGAGGTGACTGATCCTGGCAGTGATGGTGGGTACCGGTGTGGGGAGCAGTGGGAGGACAGGGGCATGCTTTCTTTCTGTGGCATTAGCAGCACCTATGTTGCTCATTCTTTGGGGGTACCAAGTCATCGAGCTAAAATGCACGGTGTTTACTGGCTTGGCAGGTAGCAAGACCGTAGCTACACAGGCTGCAGAAATTCATGTGTTTGTGATATCGCTAAGATGCCGAGCACCAGCTGCGTAGTCCCGCCTGGTAAAAAACGAGTGGAAAAATCAGCCAGAAGGATGCAATGGCAGCAGCAAGGCAGGGAGTGTGTCCCCTGCCCTGCAGCCCAGCACTTCTTTGGGGTAGTGTCCTCCAAGAGACAAATCCCTCCCTGCTGCAGGGAAGTAAAGCTCTCCTCTTCCTCGGGAGCTCCTTCCGTACTCAGACAGCAAACTCCACTCTTCAGATGAGCTATAAATATTTATTGGAAGAAATATAGGAGCACCGTGCTGGGCCAACACTGCCATGACTTACAAACCTACATTAATCATGTAAATTGAGTTCTTAGTTTGGAGGCTACCTAAACAGCATGTTTGAAACAAATGCTTCCTACCTCCCTGAGCAGATACTTCCTCTCTGTGTTGATTTTTGGAAGAATGGTTGCCCCACGCTGCCTCCTTCCCCACTGTGGTCCCAGGTTCAGCCCAGCTTTGCAACCCCATGTCCACCTTCAACCTGAGGGAACCTTCTGTCGCTTCTCTGCTTTAGGGAAAACCAGGTCCAAGTGTTGTACCTACCCCTGGGCAGGCGCATGGAAGATTAACTGGCCACTTGTTTGTATCCTGTCAAAGGCAGTACTTGGTTCGGTTCTTTCTCCCTCTATTTTCCCCGTTAGATGGTACCTTTATATTAAGGGGCACAAGAGAAGAATGAAGATTTAAGCTCATTTAACCTTGAACATAGCCATTAGTTAAGCAATTAAAATTAAAGGGTGAGTTAATGGGCAGTGTCAAACATTCGGAGAAACATCTGTTGTAATAGAAGTCTGCCTTTTAGCTGATGAATAATTGATCTGCCGTTTGTCAGCACCTAAGCCCAGCCGAGGCAGCAGCGTGGCACTGCTGGAGCATCTCCAGTCCACCCTCCCCAGCCACGGGCTCCAGGAGAGCAGGAGGACCCAGCCACCACCACTTGAAGATACATTAGGAAAACCACCTGCTTTGTACCCCCTCAGCTGAGGTTGTCCCTGTCGGGTCTTTTGATTTCCTGGGATCAGACATGTTATTTCAAGCCTAGAGGAATCGATGGTCTATTTTTAAGTCTTTATTAATGCATGCGTGGATGGATGTGGTGGCTGTCTGGACACCGATGGCCAGGGATGTAGATGACTCAAACCACTTTGAATTGTATCACTGAGCTAAATGCTAAATTAACTTGCTTTTTGGCAAGCAGCGGATGTGAGTGAACATCTTCCTGAATGCATTGAGGGCACTACAGTAAATATTGACCAGAGTTTGAGGGGTAAATAAGAGAAAGCATTTGTCTCTTGGCTGTGGTAGAGCCAATAACGCTGAAGTCACTTCTGCAATACTGCTGTCTCCCACAGAAAGCCCCCTCTCCCTAGAATAACAAACAGCAAAAGATATTTAGGTGATACCTTGTGAAATGAAGGTGGACTCTGCTATTCCCAGCAGTAGGATAGGGATGTTGCCCTGGGCGCCTGGCCCTGCAGACCCACCTGGGAAGCGCTTCCACCCTGCACAGAAAGCAGAGACGGAGCAAGGTGGGACGGCGCGGGTGTGCTCCCTGCACAAGCTGAGTTTCAGCCAAACTGGGCTCCGCGTGGGGTTGGGAGCACCTGAACAGGGTGGGGTGATAGAGCAGGGTCTGGTCCCCGTGCTGAGCTCCTCCGTGTACCCTACTGCTGAGGCTGGGGCTGGGAGAAGTGCCAGAGCGACCCAGAAACCAAATTGAGGGCATGAAACATTTGCAGCGTGGGTTGTGGGAGAAGAAAACCAAGGCCACAGAGGATTCTTGACATGCTGTTTTCTGTATTACCTCTTGATCCCTTAAAAAAACCAAACTAGGCCTGTTGTGTGATTCCTCAAACCTTGTGCATGGGCAGAACTGTGCAACAAGCTGAACCAAACCAACCCCAGCTTCTCACTCCGGCACAGAAGGGACGGCTGGTTATTAGCAAGCCCAGATGAGCCCCTCCACCCTGGTATTGGGGTGCCATGAGCACAGGCCTCTCTATAGAAGGCAGTTGGGAAAAAGCAGTGGGAAGGCCACGGAAAAAGCAGAAAGGAAATTAATTTTAAGGTGTCTCAGAGGCAAATGTGGTGTCTCCCCCAGCTTCAAGCTGAGTCTGGTCAAGTTTTCACCTGTTGAAGTATAAGGCAATAATATCCACTTGGCTATTTGTTAGAGAGAAACATAACAAAATCACCTCCACACTCCTAAAGAAACCAGTTGTATTAATATTTGGTTTTCATATACTCATCCCTTCCTTTTTTTTTTCCTCAAGACTATCTCTAGAACTTGAATTTATGCAACAGTTCAGGTCGTGTTTAAAATCATGTTAATCTGTACTTGCATCATAAGCATAAAGAGAGGGAAATAAACTGTGATGGGAAAATCATCTGCGTGTCTTCAGCTGGTTTTAGCTGACAACAAGCAGAACCTGTAGCTCAGTTTCTTCCCTCGTCTCCACCTCTGCATGCAGAGGCTGCATTAGCATCTGCCCGCACTTCTGCTGCTACTTCAACGTCTTTCTCTGCTTTTTTAGACTAGAGCAGCTCTTTTCTCAATATAAAATTGTCCCTGGATTATTGTGAAGTGTTTGATGCCTTGCTCCACTTGTACCTTTCATTAACTCATCGATAACGTTTTTAATGACATGTGAATACAAACAGACCTTGCTTTGAAGCCGGCGTACAGCAGGCAACAAATTTGGCTTGTTCTGGAGCTCTTTGAGGTGACTTGTGTTTAAACAAAATTTTAACCACTGAGGTTATGAATGTGCAGAACTGCCCATCTGAATGTGTGTGGGATGTGTGCAGAAAAGATGTTCATGTTGAACGGAACGTGGAAACTTTTTTAAAGCAAAGATAACCGTGAGGATGAATGAAGTAGAGGGGTTTTTTTTATCCTAGAGGAATTTTATTTGAGGAAATAAGACCAGTTAAATAAGGAGATTGTATTCGAAACTGTAGTTCAGCCAGTCCACCTCCCACCCCCAAAAAAAGCCTTTTTCAAATTTCAATAGCAAAAAAACCCCTCAGGCACTCAAAAAAAAATCTTATAACTCTGACTTTTGAAATTTGCTTATTTCTATGTTTGGCTATATTACAGAGCCAAAAGTGATTTTTTTATACTTTACCCAACAAATGCATATTCATAACTCCATCTCAACCACAACTTCTGCGTTGTCCCTGTGATGATGAGTGACACCATTTCCATTATAATAATCTTTTACATTTTCTTGGCCATAAACCTGCAAAAATCATAACTGTACTCCCTTTCACCCGAAGATTTTGAATGATTTTGAATCTCTGAAGAAATCTCTGCTAAGTAGTTTAGCTGAGGTTCATGTTTATTGACTTAAATGGAAGCAGATTTGAGCATCAAGAAGGTTTCTGTCCTTCAGATAACTTCCCCAAGCACCACTTTTTCTTCTATAATAGCCAGATAATTTCTGAGCTGACTTCTTTTCAGCCCTTCTGTTTACATCCATGGATGATAAAAGGGGATTTACCCCAGAGCTTTCTTGCCTCTGTCCCTTACATGCCATGTCTTCTGAGGGAAGGGAGCAAAGCAGTGCTGGTTTATCTGATGATGCAGGTCACAGGAACAGCTATTTTAGACAAATGGAGTTTATGCACATGAATACAGGATAGCTGGGAGCTGCCAGCTAATCTGCTCTAAGCTTACCCTGTACATTGTTACAGCAAAGGATTTGGGTGGTAATGCTTAATTTTTAATTGCATTTTTATTAGGATTATCAGCTAGTTATTTCATCCCTGTTGGTAGTGGCTGGGCAGGGAGGAAGATGAGCAGAGCTACGTGGACAAGGGCATTCTCTGCCTTGCCTGGTCCCAACAAACGCGGCAGTGCTCTCCCGGCAGGGACAAACTCCGTGTCTCTGCCCGACCTCTATAGAGCCCAGATACAGGAGTCCTCACCCGAAAGAAGGAAACTTTCTAGGAGCCCTGCAGGATGGACTCTGCTGCTTCCTGACCTGCCTGCTGCCCCTTCTCTGCCACGGGGAGGGCTTGGTGTGGGAACGGCCAGAGGCACACGGCTTGCTGCCACCGGCACATGTTGGGAAGAAGCAGGTAGAGCCAGGAGTGATGGTTCGTCGGCCGGTGTCAGCCACGCAAATCAGCAGTGGAAACCGCACTGATTTGATTTATTGGTAGCCAGTTTGCCTTTGTTAAAGTTGTCTTGCTTCAAAAATGGGAGAAATCCTGTGTTTGGAGGCCTGATATGGGGATGCTCGATATAGCTGGTGCTCTCCTGGCTCTTGGAAAGGCTGGCTTTGGGTGCACGTCCTTTTTTACACAGCTGCTTTTGAATTTCTTAAGGAAAAGATGGGTGTGCTCCACCCTGCCCTGTCCCTGGGGACCACCTCTGCTGTTGGCTTAGGGTTGAACACCTATAAGGAGGTGGCAGCAGGAAAGGGGGCCTGAGCCTGGACCCGCCTTGCTGTTGCGTAGCCACATCCAGGACCCTCCACCACCTGCCAGTAGGGTGATGTGGGCTGCGTGGCTCGAAGCTGCCTGTTGTATTGCCGTCCCAGCTTCACTCCCGTGCGAGATGGGCCTGGAGCCATTCAGACCAGACTGGGCCGGTGGTCTTGAACCAACTCCTGTCCAGTCTTGCTGCTGCTCCTTAGCAAGAGCAAAGCAGGGGCACTGCCACCTTTTCCCTTTGTCCCTTGGTCTGGCTTTTCCCAGCGCGCCCGCAGAGCCACCAACCCTTGCGGATGCTTGCGAGGACAAAGCGAAGCTGGGGAGGACGGAGGAAACCTCTTCGCATTGCAAAGACATCCTAGAGATGCTGCTGGGGAAAGACAGGATAACTACTGCTCCATTTCAAAATAAAAGAAGATTGATTTGGCATTTTCTGCTGAAAAGCTGTTTGCAATGTTAGCAACTGCTCCGGCAAAATAAAGGAGAAAGGTACAACTTCCCAAGCCTTGGGAGTTCTCCTCCTGCCAGCAACTTACTGTCATCTGCAAATGAGTTGAATTCCTTAGCGTAACAACAGTTGGAAGAGTCTGTTTTTATAGCCTAAAAATGGGGGTTTGGCCTTGGCCTTTTTTTGTAATCTGTTTGGAATTTGGTGGTGGTGGTGATCAACAGTTGTTTAAAGCTGCTGGCAGCCCGCTTGGTCTTCACGCAATGGCTCGGTGGTCTTGGGCCCTTTCCAGCTCTGTGCATTAAACATTGCTTTCCCATGATGCAAGGAAAAGGGCGCAGTCGACGCTAAAAGGCAGAAAATTTAAACCTGATGAAAGGAAATGCTTTTCCACACAATTAGCCTTTGGGATTTGTTACCACATGGAGCTGCTTAGACCAAACATTTCGCACATCTTTGGGGGAGGAAAGGGTATCTGGGGATTTATATGGAAAGCAGATTTTCTGATGAAAAAAGGTTCACATTCAAATGAGGGGTCTGAAGTTCAGAGCAGGAGTCTCAGCTTCAGCCTGAGCGATTAAGATGCTCTCTGGACTGCAGCAAGGTCTTGAATTGCAACCTGCAGTCCCAGGTGAGCGTCACGACTACCGGTTACACCATTAATCTGCTTTTATAATTGGTTTTCCTATCATTGGCTCACCCAGCAGCAAAAACTTCCCCACTGGAGGAGTTTGAGCAGCAGTACAGTTTAGATTACCTTCCTCCTTGGGGCCACACCAGCACTCCCAAGGACTGGGCTTGATGGTTTTGTGTGTGGTAGCTTCCCCCATCAGTCCAGCTGATGGGTGACTTTGTGCTGTGGGAGAGGTTGAAATCTACCTTCCCTCCAGACAAGAGCAAAGTACAGAAACTTTTGTGTATGAAATAAGCTCTGCTGGACGGACTGTCAAGGCTGAAGGCTGGAGCAAGCCTTGCTCCTCGGAATGTTTTCTCCTGGCTGCAGCCTTGCAGGCACTGCGTCCCTGAAGAGCCACCTGAGCTGGAGTTTTGGCATGGTTATTACAGACATGGCATCCTCTAGTCCCCTTGTTGACGAAATTAATATGACTTTTCATGGTGGGTTTTCCTTTCTCTTTTGTTTTGAGAATGCCAGGACTGTTTTTAAAAACCAAAAAATCACACCACCACCCCCCCGGCCCCGCCCTGGGTTTTCCAGCTCCCCCTCAAATTGCAACCCCTTCATTTAAAATCCTTTTTTATTATTATTAGCTTGCATCTCACCTGACAATCTGAATTTGCATCCAGGTGTTTTGTTACACTGGATTTGTTCCAGTGCGACGCAATGGGTTTCATCCTGCGAAATGAGTCAGTTTCCTGAAAAGGGTGCTTTTAGAGAAAGTCTTTCAAACCAGTAAAACAAAACCATGGCAGAGTGAGACACTATTGCCATTATAAACAAGAGTTTTGGTATAAACACGAATCTCTGCCGAAGTTCCCTCATTACCGGTGGGAGTGAAGGTACCACTGCGTGTCTGGATTGCACATGTAGATGTAATCTTGGCTCAATGAGAGTACTCAGCTGTTTAAAGGTGTGCCCATACTTTCTGCTGGCCTCCATCCTCCAGGCAGTTGTGTGAGGGCCTCTTGGACCCAGAAATGCCCCCACGATACCCCAGGAGCAGCTGGGAGGATGGAGGCTCCCGCTTGCACCCAGTGGCCTGAAAGCAGAGAGCCCCTGAGGCTGAAATTCAGGATTTTCACTGCGTCCTGGGAGCTCCTGCCTGGTGGGAGATGGGTGCTGCGGTTGGAGTGGGTGCTTCTTCACAGCCCTGCAGAAATGTGCAACAACCCCAAATTGCCTCCTTTCCTTCCTTGTTGTCTCCAGTAACATTTGCAGCACATGGAGATTCAGAAATGTCCTTTTTCTGATATTTGCCCTATATTCTCTGTCAAAATTATGTCCCACATAATGTATAATGAAGAGGTGATTTAAAAAAAAAACAGACTGTTGGGCTTGTCTAAGTCCCTGCCTGCATGCGTATTTTAAATGTATATTGAGTGGTAATAGCATTGCAAAAGCAAGGGGACTAGGTTTTGTCACTACTTTGTAATTTACATTACATTTTTGTCCCTATGTGAACATTTTCTTCGTATCTTTTCTAAGCCTTGAAGCACTGCCTAAGCCTTGGCTAAACCTCGAAACACGTTCTGAGCCTTGAAACGTCTGGCAGAGCTGCAGATTGAGTAGAGGGAAGCGGTTTGTCTCTCACTGATGACCCAAGAGCATCCTCTAGTGTATATTTAAGGTAATACTTACACGTCCCTTGCCTGGTTGTCTTAGGAAAAATGATACTGTCAGAGCAGAGCAAAGGAGCAAAAGCCCTGCATGAAGTTCATGGTAAAAGGCAGCACAAGGTGCCAGCTAAGGAAGCAAATGCAAACACAGGCAGTAAGTGCTTGCTCCCATTTGAGGCTGGCTTTGGGAGAAGTAAGCACTGAAAACCCCACGGGGACGACCCTTTCTGGGTAGCTCTCATTTGGAAAACTCTGAGCGAAATTGAGCGTCGACCATTTCATAACATTAAATGTTTTGAAGTGGCCAGGTGTACTAAAAATGGAAGACTTGCTGCAGACAAACATCTTAAAAGGAATTAAAATGCATATTATGTACTTATAGATTACAGTGATGCCTGTAAGGGGCACGTTTTAACTATAAATGTATTTTGCTAATGAGAAAAGGTAAGTGAAACCACCTTTGACGTTGTGGGATTTTTTCTTTTGCTGTGAAAACCTACTTTATATTTTCTGTAACAGCAAGCAGTTTTCCCGCATTAGGACATACTGATTTTCAATGCAGTGTGAAAAATGGTGCATAATGAAGAGTGCAGCTAAAGATTTTCAAATAGCCATTACATGGCTATTAGGTGTATTTATGCTATTATGGTATTATATGACACAAATCTAGACCCCACTGTGCCTTATTTTTTCTCCTGTAAAATGGAAAAAAGGCTAATTCTCCTGCCTCAGAAGGGAATAAACCTATTATCCCGAGTGCTCAGCTAAAAGATGATGGAGAGCTGTATAAATATTACAGGTGGGTGGACACGTGGCCAGTGACAACATATTACCTTCCAATGTCTGGACAGGAGAAGTTATGCCATACTTTCCTTCCCCGCCCCACTGTGCCTTACCGTTTTGGCTTTCCTCAGCTAGCATTTCCAATAAAATCATGGCACCGACACAGCTTCGTCTTGACACCACCTTTTGCAGCAAGTCTACTGCAAGTCCAACTCTGTGCATGCACATGTGCATGTTCATGGACTTGATCATAGAATGGTTTGAGTTGGAAGGGACTTTAAAGACCATCTAGTTCCAATCCTCTTGCTGTAGACAAGGACACCTCCCACTAGACCAGGTTGCTTAAAGTCCCATCCAACCTGGCTTTGAACATTGCCAGGATGGGGCATCCACAACTTCTCTGGGCAACCTGTTCCAGTGCCTCACCACCCTCACAGTAAAGAATTTCTTCCTAATATCTCATCTAAATCTACCCTCTTCCAGTTTAAAACCATTACCCCTCGTCCTATCACTACAATCCCTGATAAAGATCCCTTCTTCATCTTTCCTGTAGGCCCCCTTTAGGTACTGAAACCATCCTGTTATCAGGGTGGTTGGTTGTTTTGGCTGTTGTCTGCTAAAAGCGTGCGGCAAAACACTGCTGATGATAACTTCTGCCTTAAAGGAAGGCAATACATACACTCTGATTTGGTGAAGAATAGATAGTAGGGCAAGTAGCACGCTCTGTTTGTGCACAAACTTGAAATGAGTAGAGAGGAAGGGTGAGATCAGGACACCCACGGGTTAGATTAATCTCACCTTGGTGGGATGAAAGGCTTTTAAAGAAACTTTGAAGGGATGAGCACTTACCGACATGGAAGCAAATACAAAATGAGATAACATCCAACAGAACTTACCCAAAGTCGACCATGCCAGCCTAACCTGTTAGCTTTCTTTGATAAGAGATCTGATCTTCCAGATAAGATCTACTGCAGCCATACGTTACCCACCTCATCTCCCAGAGTGGCTGATAAAGAGCCGTTTGGGAAATTATGCATTAAAATGGGAATTAGTAGGAGTGTTTTGGTGGGTTAAGGAAGTGGCCAGGGCAATGTAAGCAGCAGGGAAGGCCCTGGGGGAAGTTGCTGGAGCAGTTTCTCAAGAAGGAGACTGGGAAACCCTTGCCAGTACAAGGGAGCTGGTGTGTTTCAGTGGGGCACACACAGAGGGAAAGAGCATGGAACATGCTCTTCCACCCTCACATCTCATGTGAAAGATACTGGAGATGGCCAGCGGGGTCTAGCCAAGCAAACTGGAGATGAAGGAACCATGTCCACATCTGTGGCCACACTGCTGTTTTGTGGGGAACATGCACCAGGGAGGGTGAAGCTGGCTTCTGGCTGCAAAGCTGGCAGCAGGATCAGCAGATCCAGGTTGTCCCATGAGTAGTTTTGGCTGGGAATGAGACAGCTTCTAACTCCTGGGGCTGGAAGAGTGTCCTTGTGGGGATGAGTACCGGGAAGAGAAGCCCAGAGTGATTTCCAAGGTAGAGCCTGATCTTTTTATATGTGGGTTGTTGTGATGTGGTTGCCTGAGGCTAACAGAGGACCAGGCTCCAGGTAGGAGGCAGCTCAGCTTTATACTACACCTAAGGAAGTCCTATGGTAAAAGAAAACCAAAATGAGGAAGGGAAAAGGACCTGAAATTTGAGGGCATTTGTTTTTCAAGGAAGGGACGTGAAGCACTGAGCAGTAAAAAAAAGTAAAATAAGGCAATTTTGAGTGAGTGCTCTGAAAGGAGCTGATTATCTGTGTAGCTCACAGCGAGTGTGGCTGTCACAGGCGGGCTCATTTTAACGCATTCCCTGCTCCTGTTTCACCTCTGTATTGCAACCTAGATACAATCATTCAGTGAAGAAGCAATTTCCATTTCTGTTTCTACCTCTTTAACTATACTGGCATCACTATGAGAGACAATTCCTCATCCACCTCCCTCCTTCACGAAGTCATAGTTTTCAGTATAAAAGGGATTGTGAAAATTCTTTTGTTTATTTGTGTAAGGGAAGATGTCTAGACAGGTATAAGCCACCTTTACACTGGTAGGCTGCACTACAATAAGTTTATTTAGTTTTCAAAAAACGGAGTTCACTTTCTTAAAGATTCAAGGCTGGTTTTTTTGTTTAAGCACACATTTGTGTATACAAATATGTATATTTTTACATTGAAAACCAATCATTGCAATATTCATGTGTTGCCCTGTGTAAAACTGGTGTTGAAACAGCTGAAGGAATCACAGCAAAAACAGGAACTTAGGAAGTCCATTATACATAAAGGAATTTTAAAATCCCTTATTTCATTTAGGCACTGTCTAAATGATTTTCTAAATACGGTATCTCTTGATATGATCAAATATATAAAGGAAGTTCACAGGCTATTATAAACCTTGGAGAGGGCTGAAACCACAAAATGTTGAGCTTAGTTGACATAATACCTTTTATAGGTGAAGTTGGCAGTTCTACTTCTAACTTCCTCTCATAAACCCTTTTTCACTTAGTTATATTCTGTTTAAGGCTTAGTCATTTGGGTTAAACCTCTCCATCCTCTCTTTGCCTCAGGCCCATAACAGAAGCCAAGTTTTTTAGCTTTTCTTAAGAAAGACTAAAAGGGAAAACAAGATAAAAAGTCCTGCTTGTATGAAATGCTGGCAACCCTCTCTCTTTGGAAACTCTAGCAATATGCTGTGTTTCACTGAGATGGGAAGATCTGGCAGTAGCTTGGTCTTTATGCTGGCCTCTCTTCCACACCTGACCCATCTTCCTCACTCGGACACACTGACATATGACCAAATGGAGATGGTCGAGCCGCCACCTATGACCCTTTACCTGCCATTTCCCATTGTCGGGGTCTTCAGAGCAGACTCGATGATCTTAAGGGTCTTTCCCAACCTAAATGATTCTATGATTATGAAGGAGTGAAACACACCTGGATGAACCCAGAGCATCTGAATATGTCCCAGTCCTTACACCTCAGGCTTCCTGTCCCTGTCTACTTTTACACAATTTCAGGCCACGACAAAGCAGAATTTCCAGAGAGCCATCTTCACCGGCATCAAAAAACTTAAGTAAATTCAACCTAGGGAAAGTTCTTGGCATGTCAAATTTTAAAATTAATATTTATTGTGATAAAACTACAAGTGACTGGGTGAATCCCATCTACTGGGCATATCTACTAGGCAAAGCAGGTGGCTCCGGGGAGAACATGAACAGCTTTTTACAGGCATATATTGCAGTTGGACTAGATTATCATTCCTTCCAGCTGGAACTATTCTATTCTATTCTAATACCATAAAAAGAGCTGCTGGGCATACACCATAATTTTGATCTTACTTCTTTTGCTGACTTGTGATTTAATCAGGTCATGGAGCTAAACACAAGATAAACAGGTTCAAGCAATGCAGATATTGAAAACAAAAGCAGAAACATTCACGTCACCGAGGCCACTTTGGATTTTGCCTGTGCAAGATGCTAACTCAATGGCAGGTTGCCGAGTGTTGTGGACGGATGCCCTCCTCATCTGCAGCTGGGCTGGTTTTGTGCATTGGGGGTGTAAGTGTGTGTGTGAATATTTGCCTGTGGACTCGCAGGGCTGCTTGCCCACCTCCTGCCCTGCCTCATTCCCATATCCTCTGCATATCCTGTTGCAATCCCACCTTGAAAGCACACAGGTGGCATTCAGTTTATACTGGCAGTAATTTCAGTAAGACAGCCTGGAGAGCAGAGGCACTGCAACTAATGTGTATCCTGAACAGACACAGGTGGGGCCAATGATGGGTCATTTGGTCAATAGAAAACCTCTTGATAATGCTTTATCTGGATTGCAGAGCTGCTGCATCACAGTGGTGAGGGGAGGTGTTGCCAGTTATTCATGTAACCTTACTCAAAATCTTGCCACCCTCTGCCATGTCCCATCAGCTCCCAGCTGCTGAAAAGAGCAGCAGCTTATCTGCTGAGCGAAACAGGCATTGGATCGGGTGCTGGTGAATGCCGTATTTTCTTCCACTCTCTGTCTTAACAGGTAATGCCACCTGCAGCACTGATTGCTGCCTTGCTCTCTAGATGTCGAGTGATGCTGCATCTCTGCTGCTTTCTTCGCATGTCTCTGCCTTTTGCCTTTCTAATCATGTTTTATCTATCGCTCCAGCCTACGCTATTTGCCCCACACCTGCTGCAGGAGGGTGGGCTCTGGAGTCACTTCTGTGTTGCTCTTTTGGCTCCTTGGCTTCTGTCATTTTTGTGGAAACCCATCCTTACCTTCCCAACATCCACCCCTGTCCCCCAAAATCCAGCCTTCCAGCTATACCATCTCCCTTCAGGTCTCAGATATTCAGAAGCTGCTTTTCTCTAGCAAAGGAGCTCAGCTTGATTTCTAAAGCCTATGGTTGTGATCAGTGCAGGCAAACGCTGAGCTGCTTTCAAGCCTCTCCTTTTCCCTAGAAGGCTTAGCAGTTGCAAGATCCTTTGTATTCACCTCGTGGACTTGCTGAGCACAGCAATTATGGTGGGAAGCCTTCCAGAGCAACATCGCCTTGTGCATGACTCAACTCAGGTGAATCATTAGCGCTCAGTGCCAAGAAAACACAGTAATTGCATAAAGGCCTGAAGGAAAACTTAGTGCAAGCTGATCTATAACAGCCTTCAAATGCAGTGAGCCCTTCAAATACAGGTGTCCTAAATCCCCTCTGCTCCAACCGGTACCAGGGAGCCCACTGTACGCTGGAAAAGGAAGGCAAAACATGGTCTCACGTGCCTTATGTGTCTTTGGTGCAATATTATATTGTGCATGATAAAAATTATCTTGAGTTTAAGGAGAAGCCAGGCAGATTCGCAAAAGGCGAATTCCCGCAAAAGGGAAACCACAGGGACCTCAGGAAGGCCCTGAGCTGCGAATGGCTGGCAGTTGGGCGATACCCAGGGCAAGTAGGTATTTTTGCATTTTTCTCCAGGAATTCACTTTGGCTGTGGCCAGAGGGCCACTGCTGCCTGGTGGCCCCTTGCCTGGCGAGATACGGCCATTCCCGGGAAAGCCATTGCTTCCCAGAGCATGTGTGAGCTCTTGGGTCTCATCATGGACTGGCTCTGCTGGCACATGGCTGCCCTTGGTGGGAGCAGGTCCCCGGGGCAGTGGGAGCCTTTGTAGTCTGGACCTTCCTGACTCGTGTCAAGAGCGGAAAAAAAAAAAAAAAAAAAAAGCTGGGGTACTGCCCAAAACACAGCTGGCAGTGCTAATTTTAGGTTAAGAGCTTTAAGTTTCCCTTCAAATAGCAAGGACTGCAGTTTAAACCCTTCCCTGAGCAAGGGGCGATGTGTGTCCCTGACAGACAAGGACACAGCATGTGAAAACTTGCCTTGCCAAAGTCAGCAGGACTTTACCCCTTCACTTGGACAAGGGGCTTTTCTGGCCATCCCCTACCATTCCATCGTGAAAGAGCAGAGAGGTGCAGTCCCATGCAGCAGTCTGCAGTCAGCAAATCCTCCCGTCGGGAGCAGCAAATTTATGAATTTTCATGGTATCCATTAGTAGCAAGCAGAAGTTGCCTTGAGACAGACTTTTTGTTAATTAACCTTCTGAACACGCACTTTTGTTTCTAACTGGTGAATGAATTTGGTGTTCAAAGTCTTCCCCACATGCCCCTGCTTTTTTCTTTTTCTCTTCCAGGTTAATGTAATCCTTCATGGATAGTAAAATAATTACCAGGAGGCAAGAGTGGTAATTACACAGAGCAGAATAAATGCACATGGTCAGACCCTCTGCTAACATAAATAGATTTTGAGGGATCTATTCCTACTAGATGAGGGTGTTCAAAGCCTGTCCTACCCTTCTTCCTCCCCCAGAAGAGGAATTTGGAATGTAAGTTCTCAGGGACGTGAAATCTTGCTGTGTAAGGATGTTAACATCTCCACGTTTACTTCTCAGCTTTCTATTTTTACACTGCCTAGAAAAAGCAGGCAGAGCACAGACAAAGCACTCAGCTGTGCTACGTATTCCCAGCACAACTTCTTTTGTGACCGAAAACCAGAATCCCAAATGCCGAGCCTCTTGCGCTTCCATGGGTCCATGAAGATGGACCACCGCAGACAGGGCTGGGAGGTTTCCAGGAGCAAGGCGTGAGAGGACATGGCCCCTTCTCCAGCCAGCAGGCAATCTCCTGAGCCCAGAAGGTCAGAGCAGGATCTGGGGGCTCCGCACAGGTGCCAAGCTGGAGCGGTTCAGATGAACTTTCTTCTGTGTCCCACCAACATTTGTCGTTTCTGCCCTGACCAGGAGAGGGGACCCAGGGCTGAGCTCCTGCCCTGCGCTCACTCTGGATTTCGTATACACAGAGGGACCAGCCGGAGCCCAATTATAGGATGATATTTTTTCATAGCCAGTTGCAGAGGAGGCAGTGGTACAAAACCACCTTCAGGTGACTCTCCTATAAACTGTGACATCCCCATTTTTTAAATTGGAATCAGTTTTACACACACTGCACAAACCATTCACTTTAGAAAAAGCAGCTGGGTGATGTTGGCTGCAGTACCAGGACATGGTTACACTTCTGTTTCTTGCTAAGTCTTGAATGAAGTCTGAATTTTACTTAAGACTTGCCAGTTTGTCAGTTCTTAATTCACTTGCCTGACACCTTTATGTTATTAGTTATTGTGGTAATTTATAATGAGAGTATTGCAAACAATCAAGCAATCTACAAAAGACAAATATCTTACATCTACTTAGTAGCTGTTACCAACCAAACCAAACCAAGTTTCTTTCACAAGACTTTTCCCTGTAAGTCTTGTTGACCCCTATTATTTCCACTGACATTCTTTATTTGCTGACTTCTATACTAGTGTTTCGTTACTTTGCCCAGAACTGCTAAATTGACTGTCCTAGAATTACTTCGATTGCCCAACTGATTATTGGGGGTTTTTTGTAATTTGCCCAAAATACAGCATTTCTCCAGTCCTTTAAAACATTTGCAGTTGTCCAAGATTAAGTGGGAGTGGGTCAGAGGTCCCTTGAGACAATTAATTTCAGTTGTGAGGGTGACAGTTGTCTGGACCTGGTAAGGTAATAATGTTTATCTCTAGTAATGCTGTTTAATAGCCTCCTTGGTTACTAATGGGATGGAAAAGTGCATTGTCCTCATGACATCAGCACATGATTCCTCTTGTTTATAAATTCAGAATAAAAATATTTATTGAACACCTCAGTCCTTTTCACATCATCATCAACAATTTTAGCATTTCCATCTAGTGGTGCAAGTGCTTTTGAAGTGACCATCATCTTAAATGCCAAATGCCAGCTTATTGCCCTATTCTACTTAACGTACTTGCGACCGATTTAGTACCTGACCATTCAAGACTGCAGAAATTTGAAAATCCCACTGAAATCCTAAAGGATCTTCAGGAGTGAACTCAACCTCCCAGGATTTTGGTATAGAATCATAGAATGGTTTGGGTTGGAAGGGACCTTAAAGATCATCTAATTACAACCCCCCTGGCCAAGGGCAGGGACACCTCCCACTAGACCAGGCTGCTCAAAGCCCCATCCAGCCTGGCCTTAAATACTTCCAGGCAGGGGTCATCCACAACTTCTCTAGTATCTTTGCTACTGCCTGCCAAAATGACGTCAAAGATTGAAATGGGCAATGACTGACGCAGCGTATGGTCTTATTGATTTTGTTAAAGCTAAAAATGGCCACAATTCAAGTTTTAAATTAGTCGGAAAGGCAGCACAGTACTTTTCTTAAGCCAATAGCATTCTTAAATTTATTTGACAACAGAGGGCATCTTTCATACAATGTTTTTAAAAGCTGGCTTCTGTGCAGCATCCGCTCTAAGTGCTTCTAATGTAAAAAATTAGCTAGCTGTAGCACAGAGACGGAAGAAAAAGCTATCTTAGCTTTGATAGCACAGCACAGAAATGGCACAGAGCTACAAAAGCACACCATGAGGAAGTGCTTGATGGCCAGTGACATCATTGCTGCCACTGTTAACGTCTACGGTCGATCACCTGACCTTGTGATTAGGGCTCTGAAGGTACCGACATCCCTTGATGTGAGTTATGTTACATCAGGTAGACTTCCCTCTTTCCTGGACACTCTTGGGCTCAAGCTTCATGCTGCTGCGAGCAGGGCAGTGGGCAAGGGGCTGTGTTGCTGCTGCTCAGAGGATTTGTGTGGTGGGAGCACCCCAGCCCCACCAGGGCAGTGCCTCTCCTCCTGTTCATGGTGCCTGGGGCTTTGCAGCATACCACGAATGATACACTCCGTCTTGTCCTCCAACTCCATCCCCCTTTTCTTTAAGGAAAAAATAAAAATCATATTTTAAAAAATAGCTAATTTGGGCATCTGTTGTTCGGGGTGTTTTTTTTCTTTAAAGCAGGAAATGTCGTCTCTTTGACAGCTATTGTGCCCATTTCTGTCTGCAAAGGCTGATCTGTAAGGGCATGGAAGCCAAAGCCATACTTCTGCGTGACTTTTTATCCTACAGGATGGAACAATGAAACCCGGCAAATAATTGGCCAATGAACTAGTCAGAGTTCAAAACGCTTTCAAGTATTAACTGGAAATTTCAAAAGTCCTTTTGTGCCACCAGGACAGTATTGTATTGCTTTTTTTCCTGCCTTCAAATACTTGCAAAAGATATTTGCATAATGTTTGCTGAATTGACTGTGAAAGGGCACGGCGAGCTCTCCGCAGAGTGCGGTTAACCTCAGCTCTTCTCCTTGTCCAGACGTGTCCTGAGCAATCAGCTTATGGCTGAACAACAGATCATAGCACCAGGCGAACTACACGCTGGAGAATTTCCAATTCATCTTCTCCTTACGTTAACAAGATGACTTGGTATAAATGTCATCATTTGAGTAAAAGACCTTGCTCAGTTTCTTTTTTCCTGCTCAGCTATTACCAGTTGATCAAAGAAAGAAATTAGAGACCATGTCATCAACCTTAACTATATCACCATCTCTCTCCCTTACCCACTTTATTGTCTTCACAGTTAAATTCTAATAAGACATTATCTCCAGTTTACCTAGGGTCTCAAAGGGATCTGATTTGCAACTGTGCCAGGTATACAATAGCTTCTGTTGAATGATCATTTGTATTAGAGGAGTGCTGAGAAGCTCAGTACTTAGCACAAACGAAGTATTAAAGACAGTCCCTGATTCAAAACACTTGCTGTCTACTTCGGTACCAGAGATGACAGGAGGGGAAATAGCTGCAAAGGGGGACAAGTTGCATGTCCCACCTGCTGTTGCTACCTCTCACTCTTGTACAAGACCTAGGTGTAAAGTTCCTCAGCCTTTTTATTACTCTCCTTCCATGATTTTTTTTTTCCCGACCATCCAGTCTCAATGACAGCACTTGGAGAACCTCTTCATGGCCTCTCTCTGCTGTGTTGGCTCCTCCGTTCTCCACTATGTGTTTGAGCTGATGCATACCCAGGCCCAGGTACTGACAAATGTCTAATGCTAAAATGTAGAGTGGAGAAAATACGCCTTGAGAATGAATGAGAAATTAAGACAAAATACAGTGCTAATGAATGTCTCTGTATTTAAATTCAACTCACAGTGAGTGGGCGGAAAGCTCCAGGATGTTTCTTCAAGATCCCAAGAGAAGAAATTTGACCTGTAGCTGTTAGTGGCAAAAGCAAAATGAAGCTAGACATGACTGAAGTGGTGAGGTGCCATGGAGAATGCTCTGCCTTGTGATGTGATCCTGAAGCTATTCTGCAAATCCCAGTGCAAAAAGGGTGGCTACAGTCCCTTAGTGAGATTTAGTAGTGCAATCCATTTTCACTGCTATGTACTCGCTGAAGTACACTGCCGTCGGGCAGGTGTGACCAGCAGTGACTTGGTGTTACAGTCACTCTTTTTTCCTAGAGGCACAGTTTGCTGGTGTTATCAGAGTTGTTTCTGCTAAAGCTTTTCCTGCATAAAAATGCAATTCATCCCCAAAACTGATATTAACAATGGCAGTTGGATGGTGCTGTTACCTCTCAGCAGGCATCCATCTTGTAGGTATGGGTGTTGAAAGGGCTCAGAATTTTGTTAATCTCTAAAAATACTGCAAGATAGTGAAGCTTGCTGGAGGTAAGATGTATTCTGAGTCTCTTCTGGACAATTTAAACAAAGCAGCCTGTGTGTGTAGGAAGTATGTAGTTGCTTTGTGCTTGGCAGATAACCAATGCTGTGGTACCTCTGGTTCTTCTTCAGATGTCCCTTTGCCCTCCTCAATCAATTATCTCACCTACTCACAACTTGTTTTTGGGATTTAATTTCACTAGCATGGAAATACCCTGGAACTTGAGACTTGCCAGGAGTTTCGAAACAATGTAATGATCCATGTTCAGCTTGCCTGAAAGCTTGTGTCAGTAGGGATTGCTCTGCTTACCTGAAATGGATGAAGATTTTACTCATAAAATCTATGGTGAGAAGGACAGCCCCAAGCATGTGTGTACAGTCAGCTAACACACATATTTGCAGGGTTTTAAGATGATTTAATGAATGTGGAACACGTGGGAGTTCATGCACCTGCTGACTAAAGAAGATTACCCCAAAGTATCCTGAAGATTTTAAGAATCGTCATGTAATGAATCTGCTACTACCACATCTCAAAAATAATGCTCTGCTCATTTCCTTCTGCTGGCTTTTATTCTCCTATGGTGCTGCTAATCCAACTGCTTCCCCAAAAGAAATAAATATTGCTCCGATGAGTTCTCAGAAAATGCCTGGGAAGCATGTAAATCTCCAACTGCTAGCTTGTATGCTATAAATTACTAAACCTGCCCTTACAGTTGACCCCATCGAAGCAAGCTGGCTTGTCCTGACACTGCTGACCTTTCCATCCATATTCATAAGGTTCTTCCCTACCATTCTCAAGTGTAGGAAGAGCGTTGCTGAAGATCAACATCATGGAATATGGTATTAACTTCACAGGGCAGAAAATGGGTGAATCTCCAAGTGATTTGGTATATTATTCCCTGCAGGCCAGCAAATTATGAACCTTCTCTTCCTGTAAGGCCTTTGCCTCTACCTTGGATATTATTGTAGATATATCCTTCAATTTAAAGGGAACTATGATTTTTATTTTTTTTTCCTAAATGTATCTGTTAAGTATTTAATCAAAGCTTTTCATCTTGCAGGCAAAAATTACAATGCAATAGAATGCAGGAAACCAAAAAGATAGTTTCAAGCAGAACTGACATTTTCATTAAACGGGAATGGCATGACCTAGTATCAGTCAGCAGAACAGACACGTGGCTACAGAGACAATAGTAACGATTCCTCTAGAAGATGCAACTGTCTGTTGTAACCTAAAATCTCCTTTTCTTATGTGCCTTATTTATAAGGTCAGCAAAGAAAGTTCAGCAATCTTGGAGTTCTGGTAAAATACATTAATTTGATCAAAACATACAGGAATGGCTTCTCTTTCATGAGTTCTCATTCACACGTTGCCGAGTCCCTAAGTCTTGTCTTAGTAAGTCTCTCATGCAAGGAGCAACTTTGTGCAGTTCATAAATCAGTGAGCTCCTGTTGAATGAAAATCTCAGTTTTCTTTAGTGTAAACCAGTGTTTTAATTCAAATCAAGATTTTCATCCTCTTCGTGAAATCAATCAAATGGCCCCAGTGAACTAGTATCAGGAGAATTTCCCTAGAAAGGCCTGAAATTGGTCCAATGGGAGAAGTTCCATAAAGCATCTTCTGAACAAGCAAACCCTTGGAACAGGGTAGTAGAAGACCAGCTGAATGAAGCCGAGTCTGCAGTGAACGTACTCCCAAAATAAACCTTGGGCTGGGTCTGAAAATGCACAACTCCATGAGAAGAATACTAGGGGAAAAGCAAGGAAAAGAAAAACAGAGGTGGTTACTGGAGCAAAACTCCTTCAGGAAATCTTGGATCTCTGGTATTCAGCCAAATATTCTTGCCTTACTATTATAACAACAACCACAGAGGAATGGGAGAAGGAATTTGTTCAGGGTATGAAGGGCAAAGTACAGCCCTCTGGCCATGCATGTTGCATTGGATTCCCCAGGCCACATGAAATAATTTTTCTGTCTAAGTAGGCTTGCAACCTTTCTCATAAGAAATACACACATACATGAAAATTAATTGAATGAATAAGAGGAAAAAAACCTGAAATAGAGATGATCTCAAGCTGCCCGTTGTTCCCATTCTCCCACACAGGAGTCCTCAAACCCTGCTGCTTCTCTTATGAAACCAATCAACTTTCCCTGAGAAGCTATTTCTTTAAATGTGATATCGAAATAGCTCCAACTTGCCATAAGGTGATTCCTACTTAAGATGCCACATCGTACAACCATGTATCATCTGACCTAATCTCATCAGACAGCACGACATCATCATTGCTGAGCTTTTACTAATTAAAAATGCCAAATATGAGATCAGTTAAGCGTATGTTCTTAATTCTTTCAGCAAAGTTTTATACCACACAAATCCTAGATGAGACATTCTGACAATGTTCACACTACACCAGCTCCACTCTTTTATTGCACTGGTATGTCTTCTTACCCCCCCCCCCCTCGAGTTATGAGGGTCATAAATTAAAAATAGCTCTACAATTTAGGCTACATAATAAAAAGAAAATAATTTCTGTGGCATAGCAGGGGAATAAAAGACGGTGACTGGAGAAGGCCATACTGCACATTCTGAAAAGCATTAACACATACAGGGTTTTATTTTAGTAAATTCCATAGTAGTAAAATTAAATGTCATGTTGGTACATGGGACTATGTTGTGGGTAAAAAAAATACCAGAAAAACTCTCCATCTGGGATACAATAAGGACACCAAACTGAATCCATTTTACACAATGCTACTACACTCCATCTAAGAATCTGCGCTTATAGCTGGTTAAAAATAGGTTAAAAATACTAGTCTTGTAAAAATCCATCTTGTAGAACCAGGCAAATGACAGAGGCCTGTCCCAGTCAGACCGTATCTTTGCAAACATTTATGCAAGTAAATAAGCGTGCACATGAATGGTCTTATTGTTTCCCAGTTGACTAGGCAGGATTGGGGCCCGTTCCCGGCTGTACAGGAGATGGGAATGTTGGCAATCAGCACAACCGAAATATTGAGCAGAGCGAAAGATTGATGCTTAGGCAGAGGAGGGGCAGATTGCTTTTGTTGGTCCAAACTCAGTTCAGCAACGTCGTTACACCAGTCTAACTAAAATTAAGATAAACATCCATGCTCTTGACAAATACCTACTCAGTTAAAAATCAATCAACAAGAAAGAGGAAAAAAAAAAACCAAAAAAAAACCAAAGGAAAGATTTTCAAAATGACACTTTAAAAGAGCATATTCAGAAGGAGGATTATTTACATCTGATGGTGATCCAGCTTGTGCTGATACCCAGAACCACAAATGAAAAGCCTTGGTCTCCAGCTCTACAGGAAAGGGCTCAATCCCACATTTTCTGTTGGCAGGCAATAGCACCATTAGCTGTATGAAGGACACAGGTTCAGACCTGCAGTGTCCTCTTGCAAAAATCTTTCCTGCTCACATTAAAAATCAAGGCAGAAATCCTGATCCGGAGCGAGAACGCTGCAGGCATACAGCAGGAGTGCACAGCTCCCTGCAGTGGGGCCCAAAGAACTGGCCTGGCTGCAATTTTGGATTTCTGGGGAAGAAAGCCATCACTGGCGAGCAGAATCCATCCGAGTGGAGAAGGGGGTTAAGAAACCCTGTGTGACCTACTTGTGACCCTCTCCCAATGCATCTCAAAGTAAGCTAGCACAGACCACATGAAAAAATCTTGGGGAACGGTGGCTGACAACTACTTCTGCAGCCTCTTTGATGCAAAGCAGCCAGGAATGCCTGAGCTGCACATGTGCCTGTTAATATACGTGCAGGCAGCTGCACGCACCAGATTTCAGCCAGCCTGTGATGGGTTAATCGGGCACATTTCACCTTAGCAGTCCTGCACACCTTTACTTATAAGCTACCCATCACGTCAGTATCTAAACAATAACCAAAATTATTTCTTTCCCTCACCTCATCACGCACAGGGAAAACTGCCTTCCGGGGGGAAACCACAAGGAATATCTGGAGCAGGCTATGATTGGTCTGGAGCAAAATCCTCCTCTGCAGCAAGATGCAGCAAGATGGCTCATGTTTGGGAACTCTGTCAAAAATCTCCCTTACATCAGAGCCTGGCAGAAAGAGGTTGATTTAGTGCAGCTCCTCTGGGGATGGTGCGATCTTTGTTTTTTGAGCAGGGATCTAAAGTGGTTCTGCTCCGAACCGTGATAGCTGTGAGCTCAGCGTGTCAGACAAAAGGTATTTCAGTAGAGCAGGTGACCTAATTCAACAGCTCCGGATACAGAAATCTGGCTTTCCTATAGCACTGTGACCTGCTCTTCTTCTGCCTGGACATTTTATCTTCCCTTCAGACTCCTTGTTTAGTGGGACAAGGACTGGTCCTTACTCTGCATCTGCCCAACGTACAGCACAACGAACCTCCTGCCACCTGGTCGTGGAGGTTAATACGGCCGTGGGTATGTCCCTTGTAGCTGGAGAGGACAGTGCTGTAGAGGAACGTAGAGAGACCTGCATGATAAGCACCTTCTGTTGCAAACTTAGTGTGAGCCACATTGCACTGCTGCTTCACCGAATTTCTTGAGGTCTTTCCCAGGCCTTCCCTCCTCTCTGTGGGAAGAGGCGGTTTTAAGACACTTTTATAGTATCATATTTTCAAAGGCATGTGTGTGTTTGGTCAGCCTGTGGTGTAAACTAGAGCAGCCTACAGGTTGCAGTGGCTGCCAACAGGACTTGTTCCGCTAGGAAAAAAACCTAAAAATCAAAGTACAGCAGTGCAACAGCTTCTCTTTCCCACAGAGGCACCCTCTGCTGGGATGTAAAGATGATGATGTAGCACCAGGCTATTCTGCAGCCCCTGGTGCCCACACACTATTTTGGGAAGGGTGAGGAGAGAGGAGAATGAAGGACTCCACTTTTTTAGCTTTTTTATTCCCTTTAGATTACCAGAATAAAATAAAGAGGCTGTAATGCAGCATTCAGCCAGGCCCCGTGTATTGGCCTAAACTGCATCTTCAATCGGGTCAGGAGACACATGGTGGGAACAAGGACTATTTTTTGTCTCTATAAATAGTGAAGTACTGGCTGCTCAGATAAATACACATGTATAAATGAACAGTAAACCTGGGCATAAAGAGGGACTAAAGCAAACACTAACCTTTTTATAGTAACTTATAACAAAGATTTGCCTAGATGGCAGGCTTGTATAAAGAAGTAAATTATCCTACTTCCTTCCAGCAGTAGAGAGATGCCCTACAGATCGGCTCATAGAATAGCCTCTCCAGCAAACAGATGTAGTTCAGAAAGAAGTGAATAATATTTATAAAAACTTAAGCTATAGGTCAGTTAAATCAATAATAAAACGTTCCTCAATGACAGGACAAACTTGCAAATATGGTGGAAGTCCATTTTTTTATATAAATGATTTCTATTACTTTATGGCAGCGCTCAATGCAAAAGCCTTTAAAGCGCCCTGTAAGTGGCTGCTGCTCCCTCTCTGCTCCTGCCTGGCATCATCCGAGGGACAGGGCCTGCTGCAAGGGCGCAGTGCTCCGCTCTGAGGAGACACCAAGAGCACTCCAATAAAACACAGATGCTGCAGCCTCAGCCAGCTTTGAAGCCTTTGAAGCTAATCACACCTTGAAATCACCCTGAGGCATGATGCATTTGCCAGGGAAGAAGTCAAATGTTGATTAAAGAAGGCAATAATACTATTAATTAAATAGTAACAAAATCCTACTGCTCTTCAGAAAGAGGAGGGGAAAGAAGAAATGCTGTTTTTCCTTCGCTCCTCGCGGTCCTGCTGCAGCTTGTTTTGTCGTGCCTGGCTCCTCAGCCTTGCAGGAAGGCTGTAAGCCAGGAGTAAGCCCGTGGAGTGACGCTGCTGTAGGACCACCCCCAGCGACTGGTGTACTGGACCTATAGTACCTATGCCATCACACTTTATTGAGGTTATGTTCTGAGCCAAAATTCTTAATGACAGCACCAAAGACACCAAGGGAAGCTCCTGCAGGTGACCTGAGAAACAATACTCAAACCCATACGGCATGTAAATGCAAAGGTGTCTTTCCAGCTGGAATACGAGACTGGAGAAACACCACTATAAACTTGCTGCCTTCCTGTAGTCTTTCCTTAGCAGCCCATGCCAGCTGGAGCCAGAGAGCCAGCCCGAAGCTGGTGCTGTTTGCAGCTCCACTGACCTGCAGGAGCTGGGGGCCCTCTTGAAAACCCTTTTGCATTGGCAAATAGTCGGATCTGTTACCACAATACTCCTCGTGATCGGGGATGTGTGTGAAGTGTCCATTGCTTTTTGCACTCACTGCTCTTCAGGAACTTTCTAGTTACCTACAACTGAAAAGAACCCATAAAATGGCACGTCCTTTCACAGAACCCATTTCGGGCTCTTTTTGGTGTCTTATTCCATGGTCAGATCCTCGAGATTAACTCCGTCCTGTCAAACGCCTTTAGGTTCTGTCCTGCAAGAGGACCCGAGGCGCACGTGGAGGTGGGTGTCAACCTCACCCCGACGCTGGGCTGGCTCGCTGGAGAGTGGCGCACAAGCGGCTGGTGTTGGGACTCGCTTGGGTGGGAGAGGAGGCTGGCGCTCCTGCCCCACAACCTCCAGCTCGCCCCTTGGGCCTCCCGCAGCGGCGGCGGGCCGCGCCCCGGTCACCGAGGTGGTGGTGAGGCCCTGCTGGCGCTCGGCGAGCCCCTCGGGGAGCCCGGACCGCGGCACGGCCGAGCCCGGGCAGGGCGCTCCCGCCCGAACTCCGTCACACCTGGCGTCCAGGTGCCCGGGGCCGCAGCCGGGCTGGGGGCGCGGGGGAGGGGGGCGAGGGCGACGTTCCGGGCCGGCGGGC